>APFE030093783.1:227756-307559 GCA_000404065.3 Pinus taeda | reverse complement strand
TATTACCTCCACCTCCACCATTGTTGCCTCCATTATTTCCTCCTCCTCTACCTCTACCTCTACCTCCGAATCCATCTACTACTTCCTCTGTCATGATAGTTTCTTCAGAGTCCTCAGAGTCCTCTAGTTCTTCTATTAATGGCAAATGAGGAAGCATTTCCCCCTCCTCTTCTTCAGGTGATTCTACTTCTTTGATTACAATATGTTCTCCTGTAGAAGTAAAGAAAGGTTCTTCTCCTATATGAGATTTGGTAGATAGTGTAGGAGAATCCTCTAATTCAGTTGTTGCTCCTTGAATTCCAGGAATCTTAAGGGTAGGAGTAGATGGTGGTGAATCTTGTCTATGCTTTGAAGAAGTTGGAGGCTTGAAAATCGAATTCTTGGCTCTAGCTATAGACCTTCCCCTAGAATCTCTTGCTCTATGCATGTCATTTGTTTTTTCTCCTCAAGTTGGGCTAATAATTCTCTTTCTGATCTTCCAAATCACACTAGGTGCAAGAAGAGAGCATACTTAAGAAATTATTGAACCAATAACTCTCTTTTCTGATCCTCCAGATCACACTAGGTGCAAGAGAAGAGCATACTTCAAGGAGTTATCAATTTTCCCTTCTTTTTATTGTTGTTGTTGTTTTTTTTTTTAAGAAATTGGTTACCTAGTTACACTTCCCCGGCAAAGGCGCCAAAATGTTTGGTCAATTTAGTGTGTCCTAAATTGCTACATTAATTGTCAATCCGGGATTTCGTAAGCTGACGAAGTGTGGCACACTATATGTGCAAGATAACCTATTTCTTACTTTTGTCGTTTTTTTATTTTTATGTTGTTTTGGGGGTTTTTATCTTTGTTTATGGAATTCCTATTCCTAAATTTCTAGAAGGCAAGTCTGGTTATAAGTTTTAAGGAAATTATGTCCTTTATAATGATTTCCAAAGCTTCAAACTTTAGAAGGTCTTAGAACATGTTAGTGATTAAATTAATTCCTAAAAGAAAATGAAAATGTGCCACTATTCTAATCAAACAAACAGTGAACTATTGATCATGAAACCATTATTCCTGCTGCTGTCTAATATGCAAAAGAAATGAATTAAACTATTGTATTCAAAGAAATCCAAAAATTACAAGTAAAGTAAAGCTAAAATCAAATTAGATCATCCATATTTCAATCCCTTGCCAGTTAGTCTCGCTATGGCTTTCGGAGGTAATTGTCAATGAAATGAGCAATCCAATTATCTAATTGCAGAAAAGTAAACTAAAATTAAATAACAACATCCATATTTCAATCCCTCACCAGTTAGTCCCGCTATGGCTTTCTGAGGTAACAGTCAATGAAATGAGCAATCCAATTATCTAATTGCATAAAAGTAAACTTAAAATCAGACCACATCAATTCATACTCTGACCCCTCGCCAGTTAGTCTCACTATGGCTTTCGGAGGTAACATCAAACTTGAGCAATCTGATATCTAATTGCAGAAAAATAAAACTAATATCAAATTACACACTCATACTTAAATCCCTTGCCAGTAGTCCAGCTATGGCTTTCGGAGGTAACTGACAATGATATGAGCAATTTAATATCTAAGCTAACTAATAAAGCCAATGAACAAAACTGAAATAAACAAAACAGAACTGGAATTAAAAGCTAAGAAAAGTAAGTCAGTAGAAAGACTAATTCCATGTCATTAGTCATTATGAAAATTATATGCAAATGCCCGGGCTGCCTACTGTAATCTGGAACATACACACTGATCAACGTTAACATCAATGTAAAGCATGTAAAATTATGAACAAGAATAAAACGTTAGTACCATAGTAAATGAAATATACATAAGTGAATAACTATGGCATAATAAACATAAAGAAACACAGCATGAAACTGTACAGCAATAAGAAACAAAACCTCGGCATGTGCAGGGGTCCTCTGCACAACCTTGGGCAACAGCTATCAATAAAAAATTATGCTCAGAAACAGATTCTTCTCATATATTTCAGAACGCAGTCACAATAATGAAACTAGTGTCACAGCACAGTGGGCTTTTTAACAGCAAAATTACATCCAAAATATTAACTACTATGCGTATCAGAACGCGTTATTTATAACAAAGGTTACATAACTATTTTTCCTGGAAAACTATGTGAACAGAGGACACGTGAAGAACAACGTCCTCGGATTTTGCAGCATGGTCGCCGAGATTACGCAATCTTATTGAAAGCGGATGTTGGATCCACATCATGGTCAACCTACAGATGTCAGCGTGCCTCCAAAGATCGAGAAACGGTCACGGAAGTCGTCATGTGCTTGACAATGGAGTCCTGTTACCATAGGACTCTCCTGTTTAACCACTGCTTGACCACCGTTGACCACTACCTTCTTTGACGAATCTAGCTGGACCAATGGGACTTGACCCATGTCCAGTTCATTTCCAACTTGCCCATGTGGCTCGATTTGCCTAATGACACCTGCAATGTAGACTTTAACAAAAACAACTGTGGAAAGTTGAACCAGCTACGGAAAGTGACAAGATTCAGCAGCTCATAAGCAAAAATCTAGTTTAAACAGCAACACAAAGACATAGTCAAGAAACCACTTTAAATGCTCTATTATGACTAATATGCAATGATATTGATAGCTTAGGAGGTTCAGGTAAATGGAAAGAAGCTAGAAAAAGGTGTAGGAAAGATGCAAGTTCGGGACTCAACACTAGGATGACTCAAACTTGTACTGGTCCAATTTATCCACAACCTGGTCAAACTTATATTGGTGGGAAACAATCGTTGTATCAACAACCGTGGCAGCCACAATAACAACAACAACAATTCCAATAGTACCAAACTTATCCTAGACTTGGTCAACAAGCCTATGTTGGGTTTGGTCAACAACAAGTTTACCCAGGTTTTAGTCAACAAGCCTATGCTGGTTTTAGTAAACAACAAATTTATCTTGGAAACCAACAACAACCTTATACTGGATATTCTCAACAAACCTACCCCTATCAAGGTTACCAATAGCAAATTCCTTATATTGGTATTCAAAGGCCTATTGCCTAGGCAATTCCATCTTATCCTGGTTACACTCAACCCAACCTAAACCGACAGTTTCCTTTTTTTGCAACACTTGAATTACCAAATTTAATCCAACTTACCAATGATCCCATTCTTTATTTAGCTTGGTGGCCGGTGATTCCACATAAATTGCCTTCTGATATTCCTAAGTTCAATGGAAACCATGGAGAAGATTCGTCCAATCACGTTATGACTTTTCATTTATGGTGTTCATCCAACTCCCTAAATGATGATTCAGTAAGGCTACGTCTTTTCTAGCGAACGCCCACTGGTCCGGCTGCAAACTGGTATATTGAATTACACGAGTTTCATTTGACAACTTCACAACCTTAGCCACTACATTTTTAACCCATTTCCAGTTACCCGTCAAATATGAAACTAGAACAAAACTGTTGCCCAACTTTAAACAGACCACTGCTACTCATGTTTCTAATCATATTCATGAGTGGCATTATCATCATTGAATGGTCAAAAATTTTGCTCCTAATCAGCTTTAATATGAGTGGTTTATTAAATCCTTGTTGCCATCTATCACCAAGGATGTAGCTAAAGGAGGAGTTGTTACTGAAAAGCAAGTAATTTTTCGTGCCCAATACTTAGAATTGATTTACACCCAGTCTGGCACACTCTATAATAAGATTCCAAATGCACCTAGACCAGCTTTTATTGTTCCACCACCTCCATCCAGTAAGGACTCTCATACCAGTGACGATGTGATAGGTTCTTCAAGCACTCAAACAGCAAGTAGACCATCTAGTCAAACACTTTCTATTTCAAATCAAACCTCTAATACACCTGATAATACACTTGCTTCCGAAATAAATGTCGTGTCATCTAACAAAGGTAAAAATGAAAAGAAACTTGGAAGCAAGAAAAAGGGGAAAACCAAAAAGAAACAGAGTTATCCCCCTTGAGAGAAATCATATGATTCCTCTTCTCCGGCTAGGAAACCTCGTTACCCATGTTTAATTTGTAATGAGGAGCACTTTATGCAAACTTTTCTCACTACTCTAAAGTCTCAAAACTTCTTAAGACTTCTAGTACATCTGTTGTGTTGACAGACCCTTTTCCAAACCCAAAGACTCATTTGGTTGCAAGAGATCATAATTCCACTTCACAAGTGCTTATGTTATCCACCACTAAGCCTAAGACTGATGTTTTGGTGACTACACGAAGTAAAGATTACGATAATCCATTATCGTCATTAAATAACCAAGCTATAGATCAACCCAATACATCGACTTCAACTTCGTCTGACTCAATTCTACCACCCATTGCACTAGAGTTAACAATAAAATCACCTAAGGGAGTTGTTCATAAATCTCCATTCAACCTTCGAGCTTGAGTAACGCAAAAATATAACATAGTAGAAGATTTGGCCCAATCACCTTCTTCTATGTCAACGCTTGAGGTGCTTCAAAATTTTCCCTCCCAAAAGCATGCTTTATTGTCAGCAATTGGTGGAATTGATCCAACGAATTCCAATCTCGTAGTTTTTAACCATGCGGGTTATATGCCAGAATTACCAACACAGTTAGCATTCTTGATCCAAATAAATTCTTTGAATCACCTCATTCACCGAACCATTATTGACGAAGGTGCATCTACTTGTATCATGTCAATGAATTGCTGGAAAACACTTGGCTCACCACCTTTGTTACAATCACCTACAATGTTAAAAGCTTTTGACTGTCACACTTATACACCTTATGGAATTTTAAGTAACCTATAGATAGAACTAGGGGGAAAAACTGTAATTGTTGAAGTTGAGGTTGTTGACGAACCCCTTGACTACAATATTTTACTAGGAATACCATGAGTTTATGCTATGGCTATTGTGGTTTCGACATACTTTCGTATGATCGCTTTCCCTCATAAAGGTGGATTCACAGCAATTGATCAACTCACCTTCTTCACCCCTAGTTCACAGGCAACTAGAAGCATTTTGTTAGTTCACGGACCTCCGCTATCTCTCCGGAGCATTGGAGTAGGTCTCTTAAAATATTCTTCCCTAATGGGTACCTTTTCACTACCGTCACCATCACAAATGGCGGAAGTTGCAAAAGTGGAGACTTGTAACATGATATCTTCCACTTCATCAGACTCATGGAAGATTTCCAATAATTTCGAAGTTGATATGTCTAATGGAACCATGCCGCTAATTCCAATTGAGCTCGCATAGCAATCAATCTTTTTGGCTTGCGCAACAAATCCAACCGATCATCACCGACTGTATGGGTTGATCATTCGTTAGAATATGGTACTTCCTCTGATTCTTTTTCACGTACATTTTCTACTAATGAAGGAATCGTCCAAACAATGATGACAGAAGAAGAAACATGGGCAAATTATCATCATCGATCCCATCTTCAAGATCACATAGAAGATATTCCAAATGAAAGAAATCACCCTTCAATCATTGATTTCCTTTCAAATTCTGTATTTATAGACACAATCAATTTCTGAACCAAACTTATCGTATATCGAAGAAACCATTTCTATTGATATTTTGACCAAACCTGGAATTGTAGAAAACATCCATGTTGACAAATTTCCATCGAAACTTGAAACTCACCGTGCTCTTTTTCATGAATTACGTGATATATTTGCATGGTCATATGAGGAAATGCCAAGTATTGATTCTAGTATAGTTGAACACGAGATTAAAATGTATCCCGATGTCACGTTAGTATGACAATGCCTCCTTCCTATTCAGTTGAAGAAGGTTGCTGCCATAAAAGCAGAATTTGAAAAAAATTTGCATGTTGGTTTCATATACCCCATTCCTCTTACCGATTGGGTTTCCAATATTATTCATGTCATAAAGAAATAAGGAACAATACAAGTGTGTGTTGATTTCAGGGATGTTAGTCATGCTTTTCCAAAAGGAAACTATCCCACTCCCTTTATCAACCAGATAATTAATGAATATGTCAGATGTGAAATATTTTCATTTATGGATGGCTTTTCCGGATATAATCAGATCAATATCCAACCAGAAGACCAATCTAAAACTGCCTTTATTTGTCCCTAGGGCACATTCACATATAGGAAACTCGCTTTTGGTTTGAAGAATGTTGGGGCAACTTTTCAAAGGGCAATGAATTATGCCTTCCACAACATCAAACACATTGTTCTACCCTATCTAGATGAATTAGCTGCTCATTCATGGAAATGGGTTGATCACCCGCAACATTTGAGAGCCATCTTTTTATGGTGTCGTAACTACAAAATTCAACTCAATCCACATAAATGTGTGTTTTGTGTTGGTTTTGGTCATTTGCTTGGTTTCGTAGTGTCCAAAGAAGGAATTCAACTTGACCCCTTGAAGGTTAAGGCAATTCTTGATATACCTCCACCTTCCAATTTACTTCAGTTACAAAGACTCCAAGGGAAGGCTAACTTTCTAAGGAGATTCATTCTCAACTATGCCAAAATGACTAAAGGATTTACTCATCTTTTTAAAAAGGGAATTCCCTTCCATTGGGAACTAATTACGTAAGCTTCCTTTGATGCTCTGAAAGATACCCTGATCTTAGTGTCATTAATGTATTCCCCTAATTATCAAAACGACTATTTTTTGTATCTCGTCGTTGCAGATACAACCATTACTATGGTTTAGTTCCAAGAAAAAGATGGGATTGAACATCCTATCTATTATTTGAGTCATAATCTCAATGATATGGAAGTTAAGTATTCTTACGTGGAGAAGCTAGCTTTGGCTTCCGTTCAAGCTGTATAGAGATTTTGCCATTATATCTTGCTCTGAAAGACCACTGTCATTTCGGATCGCAACCCTATCACATACATCTTATCATGTCAATTGCTGGGGGGGAAATATTCAAAATGGATCATCATTTTGCAAGAATCTGATTTGGAATTCATCAAATCCAAGTCAAAGAAATCTCTAGTTTTTGTCGAGCTTCTTTGCGACCTTCCCTCTACCACCATCGATTCAACAATGGAACCATCAGTTATGGATGAGTCTCTGTTTCTGATCTTGTCATCTGAACCTTGGTATGGATATATACTGATCTATCTCCAAACCCAAAATTTCTGGTCTGATACCTCTCACTTGCAACAACGACGTATTTGATATCAAGCCAAAGATTATCTGATCATTGGCGACACCCTTTACCGTCGCAGTATCTATACGATTTTTCGTAGGTGCCTCACACATGAGGAAGCCGAGAAAGTTCTAAATGATTGTCATTCTAGTGCTTGTGGTGGACATTTATCTAGTTATGCTACCGCACAGAAAATTCTTTGTGTTGGTTACTTCTAGCCTACCATATTTAACGATTGCATTACTATTGTTAGAAGTTGTCATGCATGCCAAATTTTTTATCGTAAAACTCGATTACCACCTGCACCATTGCATCCTGTCATCATCGTTGGACCATTTGCAAAATTGGGCATTGATTTCATGACATGTAACCCTCACTCGTCTAGGAGGCATGGGTATATTATTGTCGCCATTGACAATTTTATGAAATGGGCCAAGGCAATGCCTACATTAAACAACAGTGGTGAGATAGCTGCATTTTTTTCTTCAACCATGTGGTTGTACGGTTTGGTGTACCACAATCATTAGTTACAAATCATGGTCCGCATTTTCGCAATCACATGATGACTAAATTAACTGCCAAGTTAGGACTCTCACGTGATAGTTCTACTCCTTATTATCCATAGGCTAATGGACAAGTTGAAGCCATCAACAAAGTCCTTAAGAGAATGCTTCAAAGAATGATAGGAGTTCACAAACGAAACTAGCATTTGATCATGTACACATCTTTGTGGGCTTATCGAATCCCGGTAAGAAACGCAACTAGATTCACACCTTTCCAATTGGTGTATGGTCTTGAGGATTCACACCTTTCCAATTCAATGTGAGACTTCATCACTAAAACTCGCAATTGACTTGTTATTTAACACTTCCGATGAGGAAGCGTGTTTCTTAGAACTCATCCATCTAGATGAAACACATCGTGAAGCCACATTGGCCAACGAAGCACATAAGAAACGAATTAAGGTGCAATATGGCTGCAATGTCAAGCCTCCCATATTCTTAGAAGGAGACTTGGTCTTGCTTTATGATCAGGAAGCTGATAAATTAGGAACATGAAAATTTGAATCACTATGGATGGGCCCCTACATTTTCAAGCGTGTTTTGGCAAAAGGCACTTACCAGTTCATATATTATGATGGAATTCCATTGTCACAGCCCCGAAATGGGTTGTATCTTAAACGTTACTATGTTTGATTGTGCATAGTAAAAACATTGTATATATGCTAGACTCACAACTTGTCATACTACAACTTACAAACGTTTATACTGTCTGAAATCCAACTATTCATTGTATATTCCTTAGAGTTCATCCCTTGGAAAGACATTTTGATTACATTCAATATAAACACATTTCCAGAAACTTTAACACATTGACTGATTCTTTAGCGAATTACGTGTTAAACAGACATTTATAACATATGTAAAGAGTAAATTTTCAATTCACATCAATAGTTGAATAGGATTACACATAACCATACAAAAACATTAAAAGTAAAATAGATCAATGTTCAAAGTTTTTACAAAAATTTGTGTCCAAGACATGTTGGTCATCTGATCTCAAAACCTTAAAATGCATATAGTAAATCATCCTAAGTAGGTCTAATGATGCTCATGCTAACAGGTCACTGCCTGAGCTATCATGCGCAATACCTCATCCAATGGCTAGGTACACCAATAGTATGGTGTTGTAGTCTCATCGGTAACTCCTTGATTTGAACGTCCAGTATATCGAGGGTTAACCCCTCTATATGATGTTGCAACTCCGCCAGTGTCTCGATCAGATCTAAATACTGGAGAACTTCTCTTCCGACATTTCTCCCCTTTGGTTCACCCGCCTCCCGTTGATGATCCATTAGTCGAACAGTGCCAACATCTGTATACATGAGAAAATTTTTAGTTTAGTCTTGGAAACATAAAAAAACACAAAAACATGTAAAATCTCAAAAAATAAAAAATACATGGTCAAAATGATTCACCTGTAGCACCCCATTGAGCACCCACTGGTAATCTCAAATCTGGATCTCTACAGAAATCCATCCCTGCATATGGATGCTCCTCTATAACAATATGTTGTTGACAGAGCCAACTGAAGAATGCGGTAGAAAATGAGATTGATGACTGACCAACATGTCTAGCCATCAACTCTACCAATCTTTGCATCTGTGGATCTCTAGGACTAGCTAAGCTCAATGTCACATACTGAGGTTGCATCAATGGAATTCTCTCCAGAGTAAAAGTGATCAAGATCAATCCATAGCTGAAATTTTTAGTCTTATCGCTTTTTACTTTAGTCAGCTTCTCTTTCATCAAAGAGAATACTGCCTCATACTAGTTGAACATAGTTGGCTCGAGACACTCAAGCGCATACTACATGTATGATCTATTTGCGACATGAAGTGTCACGCTACCTACCAACTTTGTGATAGTAAAGAGGATTGTTCGCAAGGGCATATCACGAAAATCCCTC
Organism: Pinus taeda; assembly: GCA_000404065.3. Classification (NCBI taxonomy): domain Eukaryota; kingdom Viridiplantae; phylum Streptophyta; class Pinopsida; order Pinales; family Pinaceae; genus Pinus; species Pinus taeda. The sequence goes on along the minus strand of APFE030093783.1, from coordinate 297,963 downwards.
ATGTTTAGCTTTCCATCTTTGCTAGGCTGTGTACATGGCTAACAAAATTGTCGAATGTAGTCCCTCACTGATTTACTCCCATGGGCATAACCTAAAAGAGAAATGGGGGCACCATGTCTCCACAATCTTGTGAAAAAGTAAATATCACCAATCAATATAGGGAGCACTTTGTCCCCTATGTGAAAAACTTGTTCCGCTGGATCCCATAAATGAACCAAGAACTGCAATAGTTATAATTGTTGCCTCATCCTAGATAACTTGAAATATTTGACTAACCCACAATCTCTAAGGGCCTCAATAGTACCAGGATCATTTAGGGCAACCATATCCTATTCTTCATGTTCTTTTTCACGCCATGTGATAACCATTTTGATTCGATCAAAGTCTGAATCACACCATAGGCTTAGTTAGGATCCATTTCATGCAAAAAAATAAAGAGATTTTGGGTAGAAATGATGAATCAAATTTCTAAACTACACCCAATGCACCGCTAATCTTTAGACAGTGCGATGCAGAGAAGTTTCCCTTCTGTTTGACTACTTTGTAGTGCAATTTTCCATGCAAAAGGGTGCATTGATCCTAGGGCATGATAAATTTACCCTAGGGACTCAAACACCCTAAATATTTTTCCTGAAATTTAAACAGAATGACCTTAAATGAAAGAGAAAAGTTAGACCTCCTACCTGGTCCTGACAGCATGAAGAATGATCCATAGAATCTCCCGCAATCAACTACTGGAGTTTGAGGTAAAACATTGGTTCAAAGCACAAAACTGAATGGTGAATGTCAAATGGTAAAACGACTTGGTAAATTCTTGTTTTATGGTTATTTCATGTTAATTAAATGATTAAACTATAGTTTTTACCTATTTTTACCAATGAAACAGGTATGTTTAATCCGTTTGGTGGTTCTTTGAGCAGGTTTACAACTGACATAGTGAATTTTATTTGCATAATCGTTAAATGTACTTTGACCATAGAGCATACTTTTATCTCTTTTTCGAACTCTGTTAAACATCGAAAAAGGAACCCCCTTAGAGTTATCTTTCAACTCTTTTCAAACTCTCAAAATATGAAAATATTATTAGGCACTTGTCCTTTTCAACTCGTAAACGGATTGGAAACGACATCTACTCAGTATGAGTTTAACCTTTCTCCGGACTGAGATAGATTACTTACGAAAAAGGAATACTTTGATCGAACATGGTCAATAGGTTCTATCTTGTATTATTTTACACTTTTTTGGACTTGAGAGACAAATTTACGAAAATGACAAACTTGTCCATCATGACAAGACCGAGTTTCAATTTCGCTAGACTCGTTAAAACATCACATAGCAATGGATTCACCCGAAGGGTAGAATTATACATCATGCATATGTTATCCTCCTCAAGCTTGTTAAAAAATAAAGAGGTACTAGTCAGCAATGACTGGGGAAAATGGGAAAAGTGATAAATCACTTTATGGTAGAAAGTCGCTCTTGAACATGACACTTTCACTTCATCTTTATGACTATTTGGGGTGGGTTATCTGCTTTATGGTTATCATACCTATGGTCTATCACACCATCCATCACTTTGGTTTTGGGTCAATGCTGCCAATTCATTTAGTGTCGCTGCCATGTTCAAGAGAAGTCACTCAGTAAACTTCATCCTTTGCAATACTCATAAACCTTCATTTTCATGATCGCTATTCCTCAGTCACATTCTGTCTTCAAAATCATTACACTTGTTTCATGTCATTGATGGGTGATACATCAAGGCCCTCCTACGATGAGTCGCTTCTTGTCAACATCAGCACATTATCCAGGAAGTTGACTTAGAAACACCCTTCCAGTACCTTGAGTCTTACGTACATCAATGGTAATTTTCTAGCTTCCGGTGACAGGTTGACATCACAACCCTTCGACCGAAATACTTTGTATGGTGTTCGACATCAAAACATATATTCACACCATGTAGAATATATTATAGTACCTTGGGAATCATTATCATTATTGTTGATTTCTCTCGCATCTATTAACAGCTTACATCATTAGCTGGTAATCAGACGATGTCTTCCCATGTTCGACTTTAGATCACATTTTCACATGGTTAGACTCGTACTTGAGCAAACTATTGGATGAGATAGAGGACCCCGAATCTAGTTTCATCCACTGGGTTGTGATTTCAAGAGAGTAATAAATCATCTGTACGATGGCTTTACACAGATGGTCATCTTATCATGGGTCTATATCTGTAGACGACTATCTGATTTATGTACATGTAATGAAAAGTTTATATGTTGAGCATGGGTATGCCTTCCCTTAGAAATTCATGAAAAATTCAAAGATATCATGATATTATCTATTGTAATTGATGCAAATCATCGTTTGCTTCAGATCCTCGTCATCACATCATAAAGCATATCACTCAAAATTATCATTTTTGACTTCATGCTTTAAGGGGTAGCTATTATAGGTCTATTTGGGCACATCACTCCCGACAATTAGATCAATGTAAATAGGGTCTATCAAACCATAATTCAGTTGCTACATGACCTATACATGCCACCTCATTGAGTGCTTTCATCCATGAGAGTTTCCTGACTTCAAACACTGTTGAAGTGATTCCTTAGGTCACCAATGCACTCCTGGTCAAGGTTAAGTGCTCTGCAGAGAAGGTAGCCCCACTCAAGGCTATGATGTAGAGAACCTAAGCCCACTAAAGCATGTGTTGGATGAGAATCCTCAAAATGTTCATTGGATCCTGAGTATATTTCTTCTTTCTAGAGCCTTATAGAAGGAACCTAGCGCTTATCTTATCAAGATGAGCTCGAATTAGGATAGCCTTGGATCATCTAATCCTCTATCCTCTCATCCCTTTCAACATGGAAACTAATCATCCAATTATGGAAAACCATTCAATTCCATGTTAATGACAAAACCACTTGCATTCATCTATAAATTGACCTCCCATCATAGAGCTAGAGGGTTGGGATATTATAGAGAAATACTTTGGTTTAGAGATTTGAAATCATTGTCAAAGTAATGTTATGTTTTTGGATTGATGTTTCTATTGGTGTGATGAGGGCTTGGACTAAGCTGGATGAGTGACACGAGATCGAACCACATTGGGTGTAACTTCTCCTTCTATCAATCAATAAAGTTGTTTGTTCCTTTTCCAATACTTTTGTCTATATCTATGATGAATGTATGTTCAAATGTTGTTGATTCCATTTGTTTACAATAAATATATCATATGCTTTGATTGTTCTCATCTTATGTTTATGTTGGTAGGTACCAATTGAGCGAATTCAGTTTGAGCGGGAGCGACGGGAGCAACTCAAAGGAGACCAAAGGAAGCAAAGGATCACAAGTAGGTTCTTTTATCTTATCTTTTTATTGTAGGAAAAGGTTAAATGTCTTTACTTCAGTTGTTCTAAGTGTAACTACCCACTTAGGGAAGATATACTTATCTGTAGGTATAAATCATGTATAACACTAGGTTACTTAAGGTTTGAAAGTATAATGATATTTAGGGTTTTGGTAATTCTTTGGTGAAACCCTAATCTTTTAAGGTTTTCCATAAAACCCTAAACCTTTAGGGTTTGGTGAATTAAGATTTTACTGAAGACCTAAGAATGAAACCCTAGGTGTATGTGCTTCCACATAATTGAAACCATAGTTAAAAATTGTTAAATGTTGATGTTTGTATCTATGTAAAAGATTAATATGAATGAAACCCTAGAAATAAATTTTCTAGTTCATTAATGAGTTCTAAGGTTTGTAACAAAATCTAGTAAAGTATGACAAGAAATTGTTGAAACCCTAGATGTACAACTAGATTTTGTAAGTCTTAGTGATCAAACCTAAGGCTTGTAGCAACACCCTTGTAGGTTTTGAGTCTAGTTTCTGGAAATTGAAATAGTGAAATCTTATATATAAAATGATTTCACTATTAAGTTGTTAATATCTGAGGTTTAACTTTGAAATCTAGGGTTTATGTCAAAAACCCTAGTAGAAAATATTGATTTGGATAAGAAAGATAAAATTGATTTAATCTACAGAAGTTTGATTAATTATATTGATACTCTCAATGATATGTTAATTTAATATTGATCTCATGTTCTTTTATATTTATATTTGGTTATACTTGTTACTATATTTGCAGGTATAAAATCTTCAAGATGTTGAAGATCTTCACCTACCTTACTGATGAGCGCGATGGAAATAAGAGCCTGACAAAGTCTATTGTTGAGTTGAGGAGGAGCTTGCATATCCTCCACGAGTTTATAAAATGTAAATGACAAAGTTGTGAATAATATTCAGATTATTTTGAAAGATGCTAATATTTGTAATGATTTGCAACATGATATATGAGCAACATCAGGATATTTGAAGACCCCTAAGGTTCATATATATATCTATATAATATATATTTATTATATATATAATTTATTTATATATATATTATATATTATATATATATATATATATATCTGCTGTTGTGTGTGTTGTGTGTGTGTGTGTGGGTGTGTTGTGTTATTGAAATTTTTTACTAATTGGGGTTTGTTTTTACTAATCTCTCCATGAAACTAGCAAAGTTTGAAAGCATGCTTGATTGATCATGGTGTGTTGGTCTTTGGGTCTATGGTCTTGGAAGTCTCATTTGAAGTTGATAAGAAGAGAAGTTTTGTCTATGGTCTTGAAATATTTGCAATGCAGAAATAAAAATTTGCTTGAAATCAATTGCAACGCAAAACTTAATCACACACCCGGTAGCCAAGAACTTGGTGGGATAAAGTTGAGCAGTGCTTAGATGAGTTATTTTTGCATATATGACTCCAACCCTAGTTAATATTTCAAATCTAGATATGCGAATGAAAGTACCTATAAAACAAAGGGAGGAGAAGTTAGATGAGATAAATAATAAATAAATTAGAATAAAAATAATACCAGAGCCTTATGCCAAATTAATAGAGTAAGAGTTTCTCCTATTGTCTTGCATGAAAAATGACAGTTTATGGTCTTCCACTCAAATACAAACACAATGGTCAAAGAAAGACAAATACTACATGAATTTTTTCATGGAAAAGTTTTTTATTTCTTATAAACATTTATGTAACTCCCTCTCCACCAAGACATAAAACACAAATATCAAACAAATTTTGTTGTCTCACCTAAACCCTTACCATTTTGAGCTATTTCCTTTAGCTAGTTGTTCCACTTCAACATTCAAATTGATACTAGTTGTCCTACACATATTCATGAGACCAATGAGGCAAACTTAGATTAAATTTGACCAAATATTAAATTTAATTGCATGAATAAATAATAATTAAAAGCACAAGAATAAATTCTTGTATTAGTTTAACCTTGGGGAAACATTCTCTCCACTCGACAAAGCAACAACAAAACTAACATTGACTTTGTTGTTGCTTTGTTGGATTGAGGGTTTTTCCCTCCAAGATTATCCAAATACTAATTTATTTTCTATTGAACAGGGCCAACGATGTGAAGGTGGAATCTCTCATGGCCCCACCCCCACCCCCCCGCCCCACCGCATTACACTCAATTCCCTAGTACCCAATCTACATACTATATATGAAATAGTTGAAAGAAAGACATTAATATACGTAAAAAAAACAAATATAAAACATTCATTCATTCATAAATCCACAAAATATTTCATCTCAATAAATTTTATCAAAAAAAATATGTTTACACAATATGAAACAAGGTCATGTACATAAAGAAACATCTATCAATTATTCATTAACATATAGAATTCATTCATTCATTCATTAATCATAAACACAAAATACTTTATCTCAAAAAAAAAAATTGTCATCAAAAATATGTTTTCATAATATGGTATGTGATCTTTTCATTATTGGAATGGGCATCATTTGGCTGAGAACCATCATGAGGTGACTGAAAAATGGGCTATAATATTTTTTTAATTAAATTGACTTGGATTTGTTTTAGATTAGAAGGGCTAGTTAGTAGTACTAAGAGATTTAATGGTATATTTCAATGAGAAGTGTGCCCTTCATGGATCATGAGCTTTTCAAATTTAGTTAATTAGCACATGAGTTGAAACCATTATGTAATTGAAAGGGGCACATGAATATGAATAATTTAATCATTGAAACATAGAGGATTAAACCCTTAACTAATCATTTGAAACGTTGATTGACACATCACAACTAAGGGAGTAGTGCATGGAGAAGAGAAGAAGGGTATTATTCAAGGAAAGGAAGGCATCGACTATTTTATTAACAAAAACGTTAGAATTATTGTAACACAATATTGTGGATGGGAAATCCTAAAGGTAATGTATATTTCATTATAATAATCCATTAGTCCACAAAATCAGAATTGGGGTTACTCAAATGCTTCACTAGGAAATTTTTATAAGTATCTCATCCCCAAGACTAAAATGGGTGGTTGATTTAATGAACGTTGGTATATTAGAAACAAGTTCAATGAATGGTAGTTCTAATTATAAATCTTATGAAAGCTAGTGATATAACCTATGAAATCTTCCTTGGTTTGCCGAATATTCATAAGGGTTGTACATATTCGAAAATGACTTATATACCAAGATGTTTGAAATCCACAAAGTTTATATGAGACAAAATATTAGAATGTGTCTTCTAAAGTCTTCTCCTTATTTAGTTTACATGGGTTTTGGTGTAGCCTCTATAAACAATTCCTTGCATTATAACTTAATCATAACCTCAAACCTGAGTTGGATGAAGAAAGATCACATAATATAAAACAAGGTCGTTCAAATGTTTTCCAACGGAAAAATCACAACTTTTTATTAAGATAGTCAAAAGTTACATGTGCACATGCCATGAGACATTCAACCTCTCAGTGAAAAATGTGGTACTTGAAAAATCAGGCTCTAAATAAACAAGTGTAGCCATTTTTTATCATGTTTTTTCTCCTTTTAAATAGGTAGTTAGCAAGGATGTCTTGATCTTGGCCCCCTTCAATTGTTGTGGACTCTTGTGTATGTCTTGTTGTTGACCTAGATCTACGACTATGATGTTCCAAGTGGGGCAGAGCATCAATAGCAATAAGAAATAAATGTTAAATTCATATTTACAGTTATTATTATTACAAATTTTTTATTAATAAAAAAGAGTAGTAGAGTGTTCTTTACCTCCTTCGATAGCGGAGGGAAGCAAACTACTTTCAAATGTAGCCATATGTTCTCTGGCCTCATCTTGTACATACTCTAATGTAGAAATAAGAAAGGTTATAATTAATACACCATTTTCCATTTGCATTTAAATATTATTTTGTATTCCATACTACAATATCTTTATAACATATGAAATACCTCCAATACAGAGTTGAACATCAGTCTCAAGAGGAACTCCACCATTAGTAGGCTCATGTGTTGCATCCACATTGCTTACCTACATTTTACAATCAAGCACATTACTTTATGGCTAAAAATAATAACCAATACATTGTACAAGTAATATTTTTTCCCATGGAAAAATCATATTTTTCATTAATATAGAAATTACATGCAGAATATGCTAGAAAGCATATGAGTTATCAGTGGTCAAACCACTATCTATGCATTGTTTCAAACATTTATGTCAACCCCAACTAAGGCAGACTACTATGAATAATTACATATGGAAGTTCGGGAAAATATAGACATATAAGCTATATTTCGGATAAATACATCAAAATTATATCATAAAATACTCAAAAAACAGGGCCCCTAGCCCCATCAAAAAATCCCATCGATGTATGGGCGATGATAATAGCTTAAAGATTCCATGTCCTATAGTTCATTGATCAGCTAGACCCCCCTAGGCAGGAGCGTGGCTTCTTTGGAAAGCATATCGGAAATTTGGTTCCGTTCCCTATAAATATGATGACAATAAGATATGTCAAAATGTGTTCTTAGTCTCAAAGCATCATCCAATATGTGTCAAAGTGTGTGCGTGTGACAAATAGATTGTTGATTAATCCATTTAATAATGATTTGTGAGTCACCAAAAATTTGCAACCTTTGACATCCTTTGACAAGTGAAAAATATAATAAAAGTCGGAGTGATAGTAATTCTACAAAATTATTTGTACCCCCACCCACTCCCATTTGAATCTTGTTAGAGTGTGTGTTATTGATATAAAGGAGGATGCCTCCCACACAACCATGTTGTTGTTCCAAACCATCAAAGTATGCCCTTGGAATGTCATAATAAATATTTTCAATAGTGATGTTGCGAGCAGGTGGGTCTCGGGTTTCCTCCAGGAGTCTAAGGTAATTATTGATGAGAATAGCAATGATATTGGCCCAAAATGGAACAGATTTTGTGAATATTATTTTGCTTCGTTGTAGCCAGATACACCAACAAACCATGAATGGTACATTCTGACTCCTGTGTGTATGAGCAGCACACCACCATTGGTGCCAAGCCATCCAAACATTTTGTCTCATCCAATTATTCTGAATATATAATTGAGCAGTAACCTCAGACCATACAAAGATAGTGGTGGAGCAGGTAAAGAATAAGTGGTCACGTGTTTCCATTTACTCCTTGCACAATACACACCAATACGGGCCATGAAATGTGCGCTTAAGTAGGTTGTCTGTTGTGGGTGCCATATTCCGCATGATGCACCACATGAATCCTAGTGAGTCGCCTTTAGCTTCCATAAAACAATCGCCACCAATCCAATGTAAGGGGCATGTGATCATCAGTAATACGCAAGTATCCGAATTTGGGGGAGTACTTCCCATTTGGTGAGTGTGACTAGTATAGTTTATCCTCCCACTCTGAAATCCAAACATGTCATTCCAGTAGCATTGTAATATAGGTTTGCCAATTGTCCTGCTGGGGGGATATTTAGTGTGTTGGAGGTTTCCCAAGCCTACCATAATATATTAGAATTCTCAGGGTCCCCAATGTGAGACAATTTGGTATGTCTAGAATCCATAAGGTGTTGTATCATCCCTGGTGGAAGAATATGAGCATTCCCACAACCAATCCAAGGGTCCATACCAATACGAACAGAACTACCATTGCCAATTTTCCATGTCAGTCCACCCCGAACATGGTCCAGGGTCTTGATAACCACCCTTCAGACTGAGGATATGTTGTTCCTCTCCCATGAAGGTAGCCTAATCCAGCTTTGCAGATGAAGTGGAGAAATGTATTTCTGATAAATAACCTTTGTCCATAGGTTCTTAAATGATAGAACATTCCATCCCAATTTTGCAACCAGGGCATATGCAAATGAACCAAGGTTCTTCAATCCCCACCCCCCCCCCAACCAATTTCTTTGGAAGGGTAATTTTGTCCCAGCCGATCCAAGCAAATAACTGTACCGCTTGTTTGCCCCTCCAGAGGAATCTACAACATAATTGTTGAATTCTTTTTATAATTCCCTTAGGTATCCAGGCCAAGGACATCCAGTATATCTGGGTGGCCTCCAAAACAAATTTGATGAGAATTAGTCTCCCTACCCTATAAAACCACCTATCATGCCAGTTATTTAATCTTCTTTCAATTTTTGCAACCAACCATACTGAGTCAGCAATCCGATAGTTTTATGGCTTTAACTTGTAGCCCAAGTATTTGATACCCTCCTCTAGCTATAGAGTGATAAATGGGAAGTGTTGGAGTGCCAAATGGATCTCATTTGGGTTGCACCTGAATGTTGAAAGTGTGGATTTATGGTTGTTGCATTGCATACCTGTAGCGAAGAAAAATAAACAAAATGTAGAAGAAAATATAGTGATGTCCCTTAATGTTCCATTCATAAATATGAGAATGTCATCCACAAAAAGAAGATGTGTGAGAGTACAATTTTTTATGCTCTTGATGCCCCTCTGTTTACCCTGCACCCGATCCGCCGAGATGAGCATGCTCAGGCCTTCCATGATCATTAAAAATAGTAGAGGGGAGAGTGGGCATCCTTTTCGTAGTCCTCTTTATGCATGGAAAAAAGAGGATGTTGATCCATTGATCAAAACACTATATGATACATTCGATATGCAGCACATAATCCATTGTATGGAAGCAAGTGGAAATCCAAGATGGGTTAATAGCATATGAATGTAGATCCAACAAGTGAAATCAAAAGATTTTTCTAGGTCAATATTAAGAATCATGCCTTTAAGGTTTCTAGATTTGATAAGTGAAGGGCTTCTTGTGCAGTACCCACCGCTTCATGGATGTGTTGATGTTCAAGAAAAGCAAATTTGTCCGAAGAAATATGTTCAAATAATATGGGCTTGAGTCAGCTTGCTATGATCTTGGCAATAATCTTGTATATAACATTGTAGAGAGATATGGGTCTATAATCATCAAAGCTCTGAGGATCATCAGTCTTGGGGATGAGAGAAATACATGTAGAGTTAAGAGCATCATGCATTCATCCACTAGTCTGACATTATTCAATAATATATAGTAGCTCCGGTTCAATCAAATCAAAAAGTACAATGTAAAATTTGATCGACCATCCATCTGGCCCAGGGCACTTATCCTTCTTAAACCACTTAATGGTAGCCTCTAATTCCCCCATGGATACTGGAGTAAGAAGTCCTTCACCTGTATCTTGGTCTACATATTTGGGGAAAATTCCAGCAACCCTTATGATCTCAGCAAGATTTTCCACCGGAGGAGCTTTAAATAATCTTCCAAAATATGAAATATTGAGGTTTTCTAGATCATGGAATGTCTTTTCTTGCGTTCCATCCTCATCCGCAAGATTCAAAATGGTATTAATGGCTCATAGCCATTAGTAACATGGTGATATAATTTTGTATTCTCATACCCCTCCTTTACCAGATGGCCCTGCTATGGAGGCGCCATGTCTCCTCCCTGTCTTTTAGTATCCTATTCTGCTCAGTCTCAAGTATGACAAAATTTACTTTGGCATCAGCAGAGATAAAACCCTGGTTCCCCGAGCCACTCAATTTCTCAATTTCCTATTTTGTATCTCTCAAGATTTGCTCATCTTTGATCCTCTTATTATTTTCCCAATTAATTATTTTCTACTTTAGGATTATCATTTTGTTAGCAAAAACAGTGGAGGTTGTTTGTCCCAGATGAGCAGTAATGGAATTCCAGTTCTGAGATATCATTTATATATAGCTATCGTCTTAAAGCCAAATAGAATTGAACTTGAAAGGATCATTAGGTTTTCGATCACCTCCTGTAATCTCCAGATAAATGGGAACGTGATCCGACAATCCCCCTAATCCTACCCATTTTCAATAAAAAGGTAGTAGGTCCAGTAATGTCTCCTTAATTAGAAAGTGACCCAATATTCTGGCCAGAGCAGCATCCCCAGTCCTCTGATTCCTCCAAGTGGGTTTACGTAGGGCATGGGAATATCAATCAGTTGGTGATCCTCCAGTAATGACAAGATCTCATCTGAAAGCAAGTCAATCTGTGCATTCATGCCCCAGGATTTGGCATGACCAAGATAAAAGTTGAGATCCCCACCAATGATGATGTTCATAGCATTGAAGTATTCAAAATCAAGTAATTATTGGCCGAATGTTGTTAGAAAATTATATATTACAGAGCAATGGAACACATAAAATATTGCAGAAATATAAACACAGAAAATGCATAAAACAAGAGAGATACAGAAATACGTGGTTCACCAATTTGGGCTACATCCATAGAGAAACGGCTAGTCTTTACTTTTATATTACCCAACAAACTGAAGAGATACAACCTACAACATATCCGTTGTAATTCCCTATTCGCTCTCAATCTCCTCTCTCTTCGTCACTCAGAATACCGATCTACATAGGCACAATACAATTCCCTCATATATAGCAAGGGGTTGCCTTCTAGGGCAAAGAACCCTAAATTAAACTTAACTTCTACTGTCAGATCTCTACCTAATGAACGACCCAGATTTACTACGAAATTACAACATTTTACAAGGAAATTTTAAATCTATTCTTAGCTTCGGTGGCGATGCCCCAATCCCCCCACCAGGGGGGGCTCCCAAAAGGTCACAGCCACCCCCCTAGACCCCCCCTGCAGTGAATATTTTACGGGTGGTGTTGCCACCCCATTTCGAACTAGGGTCCAATTCAATGATAGCTTTGAATACATAAGATAATCAGGCTCCACACCCAACAATCTCCCACTTGGAGACTGATTATAGAAACTCCACCACTGCTTCATTTGCTAGACAATGACTCCACTTTAGACCTGGTTGCTTCTCATCTTCTTCACTCATACTGAAGACCAATTGAAACTGAGCAGATTCTCAGTTTCTCCCTGGTTACAACTTTTGTTAACATATCTGCAAGATTCTGGCTAGTGTGTATCTTTTCTAGCTTCAACTGTCCATCTTCCAACGTTGACTGTATGAAATGGTACTTGAGTTGTATATGCTTAGTCTTGGAATGAAATGCAGAGTTCTTTGCAAGATGTATGGCATTCTCATTTTCACTATATAACCTGCGCAACTCCTACTTCTTACCCAATTCAACTAGAAACCTTTGTAACCAAATCATTTCTTTAATGGCCTCTATAACAGCAACATACTCTACTTCTATTGTTTAGAGTGCAACAACACTCTGCAGTTTTGAGACCCAACTGACAGCTGTTCCACCTACAGTAAACACATACCCTGTTGTGCTCCTCCTGTTATCTCTATCACTCGCCATATCTGCATCAACATATCCCTGTAGAGAAATGTTTGAACCACCAAAACACAATGCTTGATTTGTGGTACCTCTCAAATACCTGACAATCCACTTCACCGCCATCCAATGTTCTTTTCCTAGATTGTTCATGTACCAGCTTACAACTCCCACTACATGTGCAATATCAAGCCTTGTGGAGACCATTGCATGCATTAAGCTTCCAACTGCTGATTCATATGGAACTTTAGACGTATGAGCCATTTCTCCCTGAGCCTTGGGACACTCCTCCTTAATTTGAAATGGCTAGCCAAAGGTATATTAATTGGTTTTGCATTCTACATATTAAACCTTTTCAACACCCTTTCTATGTACTCACTTTGAGACAATGTTAATTTGCGGTTCTTCTTGTCTCTAGTTATTCTCATACCAAGGATTTGTTTTGCAAGACCCAAATCCTTCATTGTAAATGAGTTTGTCAATTTTCTTTTGATCACTTTTATTTCCTGCATGTTAGAACCTACAACAAGCATGCCATCTACATACAATAAAAATATAATATAGCTGTCATCATTTTTCCTTTTGAGATAAACACAATGATCATAGTGACATCTAGTATAACCTTGTTCAGACATAAACCTATCAAATTTTAGATACCACTGCCTTGGAGCCTATTTTAAGGCATACAAGCTCTTCTTCAACCTGCACACTAATTTCTCCTTCCCTTTTACCTCATATCCATGTGGCTGCTACATATATATCTCTTCCTCCAAATCCCCATGGAGAAAGGTTGTCTTTACATTTAACTGCTCAAGATGCAAATCTTCAGCTACTACTAGACTTAAAATAGTTCTGATTGAAGTCATTTTAACAACAGGAGAAAATATCTCATCAAAGTCTATACCCTTTTTTTGTGCAAACCCTTTCACCACAAGACTAGCTTTATACCTTTTTCTACCTCCATCTTCTTCCTTCAACTTGTAAACCCATTTATTTTGTAATGTTGTTTTACCTACAAGCAACCTGACTAAGTCCCAAGTCTGGTTATGTGCTAAGGAGTCCACCTCTTCTTTCATGGCTTTCTCCCACTTCTTCCTAGTTTCTACCTACACTGCTTCTTCATAACATTTTTGTTCACCAAAATCAGTCAACAATGCATAATATAATGAAGGAGAGTATTGTTCAGGGGGTCTACTTATCCTGGTAGATCTTCTAACACCACTTTTAGGTGTTTGAGGTGCTTGTTACTGTTGTGGTTGTTGTTCTAACTGTTGATCATTATGATTTTTAGGCACCATCACTTTTTCTGTGATCTCGTCATGCACTGTGTATTCTCTGTTTTCTTTTTCCTGTTTCTTTTCCTGCAGCTGAACCTTATACAAAACCTTTTCATTAAATATGACATCTCTACTCCTAATGATTTTGTGTTTTTCATAATCCTAAAAGCAATAACCAAAATCATTAACACCATATCCAATAAAGGTACATTTCGTTGATTTTCCCTCAAGCTTTGTTCTATTTTCTTTATTAATGTGGACAAAGGCTTCACAACCAAAAGTCTTTAAAAAAGAGTAGTTTACCTTTTTACTTGTCCATGCCTCCTCTGGAATACCACCATCCAAGGAACTTGAAGGCCCTCTATTTATTAGATAAATAGTAGTATCTACAGCATCTGCCCAAGATTGTAAAGGCAATCCTGCATGCAATCTCATGCACCTTGCACGCTCCATGATTGTCCTGTTCATCCTTTCTGACACGACATTTTCTTGTGGTGTTCCTGGAACTGTCTTCTCTCTACGAATTCCATTCTCTAAACAGTACCTATAAAACTCTTTGATGCAATATTCACCTCCATTATCTGATCTGAGACATTTCAACCTTTTTCCTGTCTCATTTTCAACCAAAGCTTTCCATTTCTTGAAAGTATCAAATACATCATATTTATTTCAAATACAATAAATCCAGTTTTTTCTGGTTGCATCATTAATAAAAGTAACATAATAACGAGAGCCACCAGGAGATGATACTTGAGCAGGTCCCTGTACATCTATATGCACAAGCTCTAATTTTTTAATATTCTTTTCTTTCCCAACTCTGAGGAATCTAACTCTCTTATGTTTTCCATAAACACAATTCTCATAAAATTTTAAATCAACATGCTTCAAACCTGGCAACAAATTTCTTGAGTGAAGAATCTACATCCCCTTCTCACTCATGTGCGTGAGCCTATGATGCCACAATGACGTATCTTCTCCAATAGAGATTAAAACATTAACAGAATTAGAAATACCATTGCATAAATATAATGTACCAACCTTTTCTCCTTTTGTTATTACCAGGGACCCTTTAGTGACCTTCCAGGTTTTATCTATAAATGTAGTCACACATGCTTCACCTCCCAACTGCCCTGTTGAAATAACATTTTTCTTCAGTTCTAGAACATGCCTTACCTCCTTCAATAGCCATTGATTTTCGTTCTGTTGTTTTATGAAAATTGTACCCATTCCAATGATTTTATAGGGTTCATCATCACGCAATCGAACATGTCCCAAATCTCCTTGAACATAATCATGAAAATGTTTCCTATCAGATGTGGCATGGAATGAGGCCCCTGAATCTACAAACCAGGCATCAGTAATATTTTCTAAAGAAAAAATCAAATCATTTTGCAACACATCACCTGTTACATTAGCTTCATGATTATTTTCTTGCAACGTGTCTCCTTGTTTTCCCTTCTGAGACTTGTAGTCTTTCTTCAGGTGTCCTTTCTTCCCGCATTTCTAGCACACTATCCCTGATCTAGACTTAGATCTGCCTTTTCTTGACTTACTGCGATATCCTGGGCTCTTTCCTCTTTCCATTTTTCTTCCCCTAGTCTCTGCAGTCAAAGCATTACCTGATGTCTCACCAGATCTTTTCCATCGCATTTCCTCTCTAAGGATTGCAATGACAACATCATCAAACTTTAAAGTACTAGATCCAGAGATAAAGTTACTAATGGCCATAAATAAACCATTCCAACTTTCTGGCAATGAGCACAGAAATAACAGAGCCCTAACTTCATCATCAAAAGTTACCCCTACAAAACTTAATTAACTAGTAACTGTATTAAATTCATTTAAATGATCAGCAACAGATCCACCTTCTGACATCTTCATATTAAATAAACGCTTCATAAGAAATACCTTATTTGAGGTCGAGGGTGTCACGCGGAATGAGTCGAGGTTGCAGACAAGATCGACCTTCCTAGTATCTACTGATATCTAGTGACAAGCAAGCCAATCAAAAACTATCTTTCTCTAAATATGCAATTAAACAAAGGCAAACAAGTGTTTTAGGCCTACCTTGGGTCCAATGCAAGTTTGTGGAAGCCTTGCTCCCTCGCTCCAAATGAGCTTCCTTGAAGTGTAACTCTGCAAACACAAACAAGCAAACCAAATTAAATAGCACCTGAAAAGCCAATATCATAAAGCATATTCATCATAATGATCAAGGAGATTATGAAACAAACGACATAAGACAATTTGTTGAGAAAAATGAATATGATTGTATTAATTCAAATGAAGAAGAACTTTACAACCTGTGCCTTGATGTTGTACAAGCTCCTCCCAGCGTCCGACAAGAAGTCTCCTCTACTTTGACAAGTTTCACTCACTTCCCAATGAAACCAAAAGGTATGTGATCTCTCCTCTCAAGTTTAACTAGGAAGTCCCAATTCCATCAGCATTTACCCTCAAAATGTTCAGCTTCTAACCTCTCTAGCAACTAACCCAATGCCTTAATTTATAGTGCAATCGAGGGAAGTTACTAGGTCCTCCTTCAAAGGGATAAAGCCCTCCTTCAAAGGGATAGCTCCTCCTATCAAGGGATTAGCTCCTTCTCTTTTGGGATGCATGAACCACTTTGGAGCGAACAATCCACATCAAAATCCTTCTAGAAACATCTAGATTTAACCCAAAAGTGAGTTTTTTAGGATAAACTTGCACCTTTTTTACTTTCACAGGGGTACGCACCCACCCCTTTACAGACAGAGCGTGCAGATACGCAGGTATTATGAACAAAGGGTGCGGGTCTACAGGTAAAAGTAGGAGAAAGTGTGGAACCAGAGTAATATTGATTTTCAAAGTCTTTCTCTCTTTTGCAAAGCTTGATATGAAGAGCTAAGGTCTGAGACTTGCTTAGGAGGCTATTATAGGTGATGATAGACCCATACTGACTGCAAATAATCATGGTGATGATATTTTTGTGTAAGAAGAGGTGCGGGTGGTATTCTGGTTTTGCAGTCAAAGATTTGACAAGCATGGTAACTTTTGACTGCGGTTATGCAATCCTTGAACATTGTTGGCCAGAAGTATCATGCTCGTAAAATGTTTTTGTGCTATAGCATAGCTAGATTAATGCCCCCCACATGCGCCTAAATGACAATCATTCAAGACTTTTTCGGCCTCCTCGTGGTGAGGCACCTCTGGAGAACTATATTGATACCACAATAGTAAAGCATATCACCGATGATCATGTAGTCTTTTGCTTGGTATCAAGTACGTCGTTGCTCTGAGTGGGAGGTATTAGACCTATATGTTTGGGTCTGGAGATAGATGATTATATCTCCATACCACGGATTACTTTAAGATATCAGAAACAAAGATTCATCCACGATTGTTGCATTGGATGTTGAATCGTTGGACAATGATGGGAAGTCACATAGTAACTCCACAAAAACCAGGGATTTGTTTGATTTGGATTTGATGAATTCCATATCAAACTCTTGCAAAATTGCTATCCATTTGGAATATTTACCCCCCAATAACTGTCACGATAAGATATAAGTCATGGGGTTGCAATCTGACAAAATGGTAATTTTTCGAAAGAGGATATAGTGTCGAAATCTCTGTATCGCTTGAACAACTACAAGAGCTAGCTTTTCAACATAGGATTACTTGGTTTCCGTATCATTTAAGTTTCAACTTAAATAGATAGGATGTTCAATTCCATTGTCTTCTTGAACTAAAACCATTGCTATGGTTGTATCTGCTACAGCCAGATACAGGTTAAATTCTTTTTGATAATCAAGAGCATACATTAATGATGCCTTTATAAGGGATTCCTTTAGAGCATCAAAGGAAGCTTACACAACCTGATCCCAGATGAAGGGTACTTCTTTTTTCAACAGACGCATACAACCTTTAGCAATTTCGGCGTAATTTGGAATGAACCTTCTTAGAAAGTTTGCTTTCCCTTGGAGTTTCTGAATTTGAAGCAAATTTGAAGGTGGAGGCAACTGAATTTGAAGCAAATTTGAAGGTGGAGGCAAATCAATGGTCGCCTGAACCTTACACGGGTTGAGACAAATCCCATCCTTTGAGACTACAAAGCCAAGTAAACAACCAGAACCAACACAAAACACACATTTGTGTGGATTGAGTTGTATCTTGTAGAAATATCATTCTCAAATGTTGCGGATGATTGGTCCATTTTCACGAATGAGCTGGGAGATCATCGAGATATGGTTGAACGATGTTTTTGATTTCATGGAAGGCATAATTCATTTCCCTCTGAAAGGTTGCCCCTGCATTCTTTAAACCAAAAGGTAGCTTGCGGTATGCGAATGTGCCCCACAGACAAATAAATGCAGTCTTTGACTGGTCCTGTGGGTGGATATTTATTTGATTATACCTGGAATATCCATCCATAAATGAAAAGATTTCACATCCGGCGCATTCATCAATTATCTGGTCAATGAAGGGTGTAGGCAGTTGTCTTTTGGACAAGCTTGATTTACATCCCTATAATTGACGCACACTCTAATCGTTCCTTGCTTTTTCATTATAGGAAGAATATTTGATACCCAATCAGTTAGAGGAACTGGGTAAATGAAACCAACATGGAGAAGTTTTTCAACTTCTGCCTTGATGGCAGCGATTTTCTTTAGGTGCACCTGCCGAAGCCGTTGTCGTATTGGTTTGACATATGGATACATCTTAATTTCGTGTTCAACTATGCTCGAGTCAATGCCTGGCATTTCTTCATATGACCATGCAAAGACATATCTGAACTCACGAAAGAGAGCATAATATACTTCCAGTTCTGAAGGAGAACAATATTTTCTGACATGAATATTCTCTACAGCATTTGGTTTGGTCCAGATATTGATGGCGATAGTCTCTTCAATATTGGACAAGTTTCGCTTGAAATCCATCGTATTTACAGTATTTGATAGGAAATCAAAAGCTAAAGGATGATAAAGGTTGTTGGAACAATCTTCTTTGTAATCTGGAAGATGGGAACGATGGTGGTAATCTTCCCATGGTGCCCCATCAATCATTATTGACTGAACAATTCCTTCATCTGTACAATGTACATGCGACCAAGGATTTGAAGAGATACCATATTCCTTAGACCTATCTATCCAAACGCTTGATGAGCTTGATTTGGGTTTGTCTCCCATGCCGAAAACATTAATTGCTACAATATTTCTATTAGGCTTGGAGGCAAAACCTTATGATGATCCATGCTAACATTGTGATCAAACATCTTCTATATGGAAGACACCATATTGTAGGTTCCCACCGTATCCACTTCCGCCAGATTGTTTGGAGGTGGTAGGGAAAAAGTACCCATCAATGTAGGGTCTTTTAGTAGGCCTACTTCGATATTTTGAAGTGACTGAGAGCTTCCGTGGATCATCAGAATGCTTCCCATAACTTGTGAACTTTTGGGGAGAAATGCTTGTTGGTCGATGATTGTAATTCCTCCTTGGGAAGGAAATGCAATCTTTCTGAAGTATGTCCACACAACAGCAGCCATAGCGTATATCCAGGGCCTTCCCAGTAGGATGTTATAATCGAGGTTTCCGTCGATAACTTCAACATCAATTTCTACTGTCTTTCCCCCCAATTCGACTTGCAAGTTACTTAAAATCCTGTATGGAGTGTATGTTCTTCCATCAAATGCTTTTAACATCATCGACGATTGCGACAAGGGTGGTGAGCCTAAAGTTTTCCAGCAACTCATTGACATAATACATGTAGATGCCCCCTCATCAATAATCATTTGATGAACAGTTTTGTTGAGGTCTTTCACTTGAATAAGGAAAGTGAGTTGAGCTGGTAGCTGTGGGTCACATTCTTTATGATTAAAGGTCACAAGATTGGAATCCACTGGGTCAATCCCACCTATCGTTGATAATAGAGCTTGCTTCCGGGAGAGGCAATTTTGTAGTACCTCAAGTGTCGACATAGTGGACGGAAATTGGGCTTGGTCCTCTATTATATTATAATTTTGTGATGCTATGGCATGAGGATTAAATGTCGATTTGTGTACTACTCCCTCTGGCAGCTTTATCGCTAGCTCAGGAATGATGGGTGGCACAACTTCGATCGAAGTTGTTGTCAAACTACTAGGTTGATCAGTAGCCTTGTTGTTCGATAATTGTGGTTTCTGGTAATCTTTATTCCTTGTCAATATCAAAGCATCATTTTGTTGTTTCGAAATGGACAACATAAGCACATGGGATGGGGAAGAATTGTCACTAGAAACTACATTGGTTCCTGGGTTTGGAAACAGATTAGTCAATACTGCTGAGGTTTTTGAATTCTTTAAGAATTCTCTAAGCTCAGATTTATGTGGACAATCTTTCGTCCAATGATCCTCATCACATATAAAGCATGGATGACTTGGTTTCCTTTCTCCAAAAGGGTTTGCATAATATTTTTTAGGAGACGACTCCTCTTGTTTCTTCTTCTTCCCTTTCTTTTCCTTCTTACATCCTAGTTGCTTCGGTTCTTTGCCTTTGTCAGTTGACACGACATTTACCTCAGAGGCGAGAACTTCTTCATTTGCATTTTGACTAGAAATCGTACGAGCTTTCTTTGATGTAGCCTTTATGGTTTTCATGCTAGTCATACCTATCACGCCATCACCAACATGAGAGTCTTTGTTTGATTTAGGAGGAGGAGGAACAGAAAACTCCGGTCTAGGAGCATTAGGGATTTTGTCATAGAGCATGCCAGACTGAGTATAGATCAAGTCTAGATATTTCACACGAGAAATGATTTGCTCTTCAGTGACGACCCCTCCATTTGCCACATCTTCTATGATAGAAGGTAACAATGACTTAATAAACCATTCAACTAGCAGCTGATCAAGAACACATATTTTTACCATTCTACAACGACGTCGCCACTCATGAATATGATTAGATATGTGGGTGGCCATCATTTGTTTGAAATTGGTAAGAAGTTCTGTTCCTGTTTCATGCCTTATTGGTAACTGAAAATGGGTTAAAAAGGTTGTGACAAGGGTGATGAAGTTATCGAATGAAGCTCTAGGCAATTTGATGTACCATTTTGCTGCCGGACCAGTTAACATTCGCTGAAAAGGCGAAGCCTAATCGAATCATCATTGAGAGTGCTGGATGAACACCACAGATGAAAGGTCACCACATGATTCGACGGGTCCTCACCCGAATTTCCATTAAATTTAGGAATATTTGATAGAAGTTTATGAGGAATTGCCGGCCACCAAGGGGCATAAGCAATTGGATCAATTGTTAGCTGATTTAGATCTGGTAACTCTAAAGTCGCCACGAAGGGAAACTGTTGATTCAGGTTCGGCGAAGCATACCTAGGATAAGATGGGATTTCCTGAGCAGTGGGTCTTTGCATACCAACATATTGCATTTGATGCTGATAACTTTGGTAAGGTTGATGGGTATAACCATTATGATATGATTGATGTTGACCGTTTTGAATGTATGACTGCCCATTACTCAAAAATATTTGTTGCTCAGATCCTTGGTAAGCTTGTTGGAATTGTGGTTGTTGATATTGCACCAGCCATGGTTGTGAAACCATTTACTGTTGTCCAATATTGGCTGTTTGACCAAGATGAGGGGTAATAGTACCCATTTGAGCCTCGGTCACTCCAGTTAAGGAGCCACTAATCGATGATTGTAGTTGCGTCGTGGAGATAAGAAGCTACTGTATTGCAACCTGAGAAACTTGAGGTTGGCATACAACAGGAAACGCTTGTACTTGTGACACTGTCACAATGGTCGGTGTAGTGGGGATATTCGACACAGGTAGACTTGGTTGCATTGAGTATACAACTCTTGGTTGTTGAGGCAGTATTGGCACCCAACCGCTGGACGTAATTCCAACATGACCCGAATTCTGCTGCAAACTCTCATATGGTTATTCTCCCGGAGGGAACAATGGAAGGGCATACTGCCCCCCACACGGCGGCAATCCAGTGCTCAGAGGAATGATTGGCCTTTTGGGACTAGACTGCCCAAATTGATACTATTGCGAAGGATCAATTTGCTGAGACTCAACATAAGAGATTCTGGATATTATTTTGGATGAACAAACGGGAACAGACCATCCTGTCGAAACAGTCCCTGGATGGACTCCATCTAGCGGTTGAGAGCTAGTTGGGATAGATGGTACACCAGCGAACATTGTTGGAGTAGTAGCAGGAGGTTCTGTTGCTGCTGCATTAGATGAAACAGTCCTAGATATCGATAGTTGTGACATATCTAGTCTATCTAAAAGATTTCCTAGTGATTCTACAGGAACTTGAGATGAAGGGAGATTAAATTCTGATGAAGAAGGATATAGGGTGATCCCGGCTCCAAAATGCAATGGAGTACTGGATGGAGGATCGTCCACAATCTCTTCTATAGCAATCAATCTAGGTGGGAGAGGTAGACTGTTAGGTTCGTAAAATATTTCTGGTGACGAAGAAGGTATAGAATCTGCAGCGACAATTGTTGGAGGGGTAACACCTTTCGAATCAGTTGTAGATGGAGCCAGTTTAGGAATAGAAGCATTTACCGTTACACTAGGATAAGTTCTAATGTCCTCTTGTGGCCGCATAACTTCTTCTGTAAAGGAAGGGATACCAGAAATGGTTGGAGTAACCGGAGTCGCTAAGGATGTTGGAACACAAGTTCCAAGCAAACCAGGGGACTTTGATCTGGTTAAATGAGTTCGCTTTGTCTAGAATAGTTTCGTTTCCAGAGTCAAAGATAGTTGACTCATTAATATCCGTGAATGACAGGGTTTCGATTGAATTTCTTCCACAATTGCGGATTACTCGATCAACTCAAAATAAAGGGGAAAAAGTGATTCCAAATTAAATGAATTTTAGACACTTTGACACAACTTGCTTTTTCAATTTTTAAGAGTCAAGAAAAAGCTAAATATGACTCTAGTCACCTTCGATTTTTAATGAGCCTGAAGTGACAAGTGCTTAGATGGACCTTTTCCATTAAGGCGTCTGAAAAAGAATGAAAGAGACTACTCTAGAAATCTAGACAGAGGGATTACCAAACCAATCACAAAACTGCAGAATACTTTTTACGGTATGGCAGTCAATCTTCCTGAATGATGTGTTCAGTGCATTGCAATCGATAGGGCGGCAAACACATCTTCCTAAGGATAAAGGATATAGCCTATTGTGGTCTCCCAATATATACTCGACGATACGTGGGAGCATAAGTCTGTACTAGCACTTGTCGTCTCAAAGAGGAGGAATCACCCAACCTACGATGAAAGCGATAGTTACCAGGCTTTACGACGCTGGAATACGTCTCTAGCCTAGACTTCTAAATGTTGTGCGTTAGGTTCCAAAGCATTTTTATGTTCATTGAATTTATTTTACAGTTGATCTTTCTTAAGAAGTTTTCCTTTGAGGTTCACCGCATGATGTAGATATACAATTCCTAAAATCCAATCTAAGATGATAAGCAATCATTTATTCTTCTTTTTGCAATGAAAATCCTAGCTACTAAGGAAAGAGAAGCGGGATTCTTTCAACATAGAGTAGAGAGCACACACTAGATGCACTGTCCTAAATCAAAATCAACAAGCAGTATAAATACAAATGCACATGCATGTATTTGTTTTCTGCTTCTTAATGTGTGAATGACAAAAAAAATGCTAAGCAAAAATTTGAATTATCTTTTCAAAGTGACAGTACTAACAATTTTCTCTTCAAAAGAAGAAAGGAAGATAATGACGACACTTTGCGATTTTGAATTGAAAACTACTTTCGACACTTGAAAAACTACTAATTCAAATCAAATACAAGAGTAACAACGTAATCAACCATCAATAATAGTAGGATTCTTTTCTTTGACTGAAAACGACACTTGTGACACTTCCAAATCAAAATATGACAGTTTGACTAAGCTACTTCTTTGTAAAGCATAACTGTAAATGGCAAACAATACATAAAAACATTCACAATTATTTTTACAATGGAGGCTGAATAATGCAAAGGAAGGGAGTTTCCATAGTGGTATACTGATCACAGACAACAAAACTCCTAAATAAAGCTGAAGAGAGTGAAGAACAACCAAAATTTGGAGGCAGAAACAGTCTTATCTGATCATCGAACCTGTAACACAAGGAAACAGGGATGCATCTCACCTACTACACACGAGAGGTATGATGCATCCAGATCGCCAAGAGGAGAAG
This sequence comes from Pinus taeda, assembly GCA_000404065.3. Taxonomy (NCBI): domain Eukaryota; kingdom Viridiplantae; phylum Streptophyta; class Pinopsida; order Pinales; family Pinaceae; genus Pinus; species Pinus taeda. Next base: position 273,852 of record APFE030093783.1, on the reverse strand, counting down.
GTACGATGGTCCAGGGATGAGACTTCAACTTGGTTTTTGGTCACAGTTTGCAGCTTAGTTTAGGGATTTAGGCCGAGCTAATGATAGTCAATAAATGAAAATCATAGGGGCTGATATAATGAGGTTACTTGAGCCACCACCAAGGCAATTAGGATGTTTGCAAATCAATTGTTCATTTTATAAACAAAACTCAGAGATAAACTGAAGCAGCATTGATCTACTTTTCACTTGCATAGAAAATGTAGTTCGAAGGCTAGCTGGCTTAACTTCAGGCTCTATCTGTAGTTTATAAAGCAAACAAATATAGACAAGCAAACAAACTATTCTCACCCTAGCGGAGTTGCCATTTTGTTATCGGGAAATCTAGTGTCCATACAGAGCTACTAGTCCCACTAATATGGGTAACTATCTTAGAAACAAACAAACTAAAGTTACTTTCATTTTCCTTTATGAGAAGTAGATAGGAGAGGAGCAAAGAATACCAAACTCAATCTTTTGCTTAGTTCTTTGCTTGTTCCTTCTCCCCTCTGACAGATCCTTGCCGCTCCTTCCTTGCTTACCCTGCTTCAAAGAGTACCTGTAAAGTCAAAGCAGCATAATACCTTCAAAGTATTGGGATCTACAATCATAGACAATATATGATCAGATATATATTGACCACACAAATTCATATATCATAAAAAATACAAGAATGTGGAGGAAAACTCGAATAGCTTTATTGATAGAAAGAGTGGAAGAGAGGATTACAACCCATTGATCTGACCCGGTGTCATCCTCCCAGCATGAAAGCCCTTCTTCACCTCATGAAAAGCTTAGATCACCCAACACTATGATGTTCCACTAGGAAACCAACAACACTTCCTTATAAGATATAAAATTCTAGCCTCTGGATCTCTGGATGAGGATCCATATATAGATGTTTGCAGGGGGGTGAGTCAACTTCTAGGATTTTGATTAGTGTCCTCTCTCTGATAGTTATTGGTTCCACTTGGAGATTCATGATCTCTTATTCATCCTGGGTGAATTCAGAGAGGCAAGTGTCACAGGAGAAGGTTTTTGGAAGATTCCATGATCATCCACCTTGCAAACTGTCTCTGCCATTTGGTCTACGTCTCACCCATCGCACCCTACAGAAGCGCTTTCCATATGCATCGCAACTTTTGCATGTGGCAGGTTGAGATTCATCGCACCCTTAGCACTGAGCAGTCTGTATGGTCCAGTTTGTTTGACCAGTTCTGAGCAGTTTTCCATGGAGAATTTTTGGAATGATGTAATCAGCTGACCTTGTTCCTTTATGGTATGAAACAACACTTTTAGGGACTTAGAAGCCCTTGGTTTATGGACATATATGATTGGGGTTGCAATGCCCAAATATGTCTATAGCAAGCTGGTAGTTTTGGTCGTTAAATTTTTCAACCCTAAACATACCATCTTCCGCCATTGCTCCCACTCAAACCAAGAATCCTTTTCTCCTGTGAGTTTATTAGCCAAATAGACCTTCAGCTCTGATACCATTTGTTAGAAAATTATATATTACAAAGCAATAGAACACATAAAATATATTGCAGAAATAAAAACACAGAAAACACATAAAACAAGAGAGACATAGATATACGTGGTTCACCCAATTTAGGCTATGTCCACAGAGAAATAGCCAGTCCTTCCTTTTATATTATCCAACAAACTAAAGAGATACAACCTACAGCAGATCCATTGTAATTCCCTATTTTCTCTTACATAATATCCTCTCTCTTTCTCACTCATAATACATATCTACATAGACGCAATACAAATCCATCATATATAGAGAGGGGTTGCCTTATAGGGAAAAAAACCCTAAATTAAACATAACTTCTACCGTTAGATCTCTGCCTAATGAACAACTCAGATTGACTATGAAATTACAACATTTTACAAGGTAATTTTACATCTATTTTTAGCTTCGGGGGCATAGCCCCCGATCTCACTCCAGGGGTGGGGCTCCCAAAGGTTGCAGCTACCCCCCCTTGGACCCCCCCTATAGCGTAAATATTAAGGGTCGCGTTGCCACCACATTATGAACCGCAGTCCAATGTGGTGATACCTCTGAATAAAGAAGATAATTAGGCTCCACACCCAATAGTTCTGCTTCCCAACTGATTCTGATCCGGAAAATTTCACTATTATCCCGTATTTCTCAACCCAACCTCTCATTGACCTCTGCGAAGTTTTTCTTGATAGTGTCTCGGAGCCTCGTATCCTAGCCTGACATGTGCTCTGCACTATGTCAGAGCCTTGTCCTCTCCCCTAGTCACCTACACTTGGAAACGAAAGACAATGCATCATGGTAGACTAGGGGATTTCTGGATTTGATGTTGTCTTGTCATGAGTGATTACATGAATAGGTACATGGATGAGACATGGCATGACGATGAAGTGGATAAACGAGTAGTGTATGATAGAGGAATTACTCATAGTTGGACAAAAGCATAAATCATACCAAGTAGCAAGTGAAGGAGACACATACACATGCATGAACCATTAAGCGAACACCAAGACCATTGAAGACTGTGTGCACTTCACCATGTGGAGGTGAAGCTATGGTACACCACGGGCACACTCATCACTTATCATCACAACAAATTGACACGAACAACACAACCAACATGTGCATACCAGCAATGTCATGTCGAGTCATGTCATGATTCGTCTTTGCCAGATAACTATTTTCGGTCATACTGTGTAATCAATGTAACGTAATGTGGAAGTCTAAGAGACCCATAAATGAAGTTAAAGAGTCATGTAAATCGAACAGTCATGTAAGTCGAACAGTCATGAGTGAATTTGAAGAGTCACAAGGGTCAATTACACCTTTGGCTATATATACCCCTCATTTGTACATGTAAAGGAATTTTCACCTTGGCTCCTCCCACGTAGCCTTGACAGTATGTAGTCTGTTCTTTCAGGAGTTAATAGTGGCTCCAATGCCCCGCTATCGAGGTTAGTGATCTAGCTTTAAATAGGAACACAACAAATAACATATATAACCATAAATATAGGGATGCAATAGAAATAATGTTTCATTTCATTAATTTAAAATACTTAAATATGCTTACAAACAGAAATGGAAATAAACCAGCTAGGGTGATGGTAGCTTATCTCTAAGAAGAGATGTGGTGGCTACATGCCTCTGAACTGTGTTACAATGAGGCTCAAAGGCCTATTTATTGTTGAGAAACAATAGAAAACCCTAAACATCCAAAACGCTAACCCTAGGAGATCAAGCACCAAACTATGGGCCCCATTTTGGGTAAATTGGTACATCAACTTCACGGGGTCGTAACTTTGCATACAATCTTTGTTCGACACGTACAATACCTCGTTAGAAAGCTCTATCTGAGAACTACAACTTTGGGAAGAGAAATATGGTCCATGGTCTCATGTTGCTCCCAATTTTCCCAATAAACTTTTTTAGGGCCTCAAAATGGCCCCAAAAGTTTAGGACCCGAAAAACTGCTAAAAATAGTAAATTGTGCTACAATTAAGGAAACTAAAAAACTGAAAGAGAAAGTTGTGGGGGTCCAAGTGGGATAGGTGGGTGGCCACCAACATCCACCTAGATCATTCCTCCCCCCTTAGGAAGCATTAGTCCCCATTGCGTTGAGTTCCTCAATGGTATGAGGAAACTTCTACTGAACTTGGTCCCTGGTGAGTTGTTCTGTAATCTCTAATGTGTCAAGTAATGGTGGGAAGCTTGGTTGAGGGTGGTCCACACTGAACCACTTGGTGTAAGTGAAGGAATGGGGGAATGTTGTGCTCTAAAGCATTGTTTCCCACAACCTTGGTAATGGTGTAAGGACAATATCAAACTGGTCTAAACTTTTTATGGGCTCTTGTAAGGCATTCTTTCTGCAGATGCAACCAGACTTTTTCACCCACTTGAAACTTGTGTGGTACCTAATGTTGATCATGTCGCTGCTTGTACTCGGAATTTTCTAGAATGGAGCAGTGATATATCGACCCATTGGGTAGAGGTGCTCTAGGATTCAGATCAAATGAATGCTTGACCTAGTAGTGCAATGATGTCCATGTGGGTGAGGAGAAGATGTTCCTGTCTGCTTTCATGACTGTATCCATCTGTTGATGATGCTGTGTAGAGGAACCCTACGTGAGGGTCAAGGATGTGGAAACGATCTTCCCCTTACTTTGGGAGTGAACCAGATGGAGCTCCAAAGATGACATGACAAACGCTCTTGAAAAATGAGAGAATGACAAAAAGTCATAATTGGATCGTGATGAGAGGAAAAAAGTGTTTTAATTTTAGGGAAACGAATGAATTTCCTAGTCTGGGAGATGAGCTTGCTGCATTTCTTAGCAGTGATCAAAGAGGTGGTGGTAGGTGGCGCTACCTACGATATCCTGTATAATGAATTACCCAAAGAAATAATAACAGCGCAAGGCCTTGACTCATACACAACATGTCGCCTCCATAAGTATGGTTGGCCTAATAGTACATCACAAATATCAAGAGGTGCAACATCACACAATACCTCATCTGTAAAGGACTTGATGCTATATGGAAGGTGACACTGTTGGCAGACTCAGAGATCTCGTCCTTGGTGAAGCTACCTGATACTGTATGGTTGTGGGTGTGGTGTAGTCGGTAGGTCCAATTGCTTCACAACCTATGCTGAAATGAGGTTATTTTGGCTCCCCCTCCTCTGGATCTTCAGGCTCATTCTTCTGGACCTTAGTGGTGGAAATAGTGGCGCTGGGCTCCATGTCAATGATCTGCTTCCCTTTGCCATTCCCCTTTTTGGGTTTTGGCTCAGGGTCAGAACATGCATCTGATTCTGAAGCCTTCAACTCAGCCACCAATGACTGCTTGGTCTGACACTCACTTGTGTTATGAGTGGGGCTCTTATGGAACCCACACCACTTCCCTGTGTCCTTCTTTGTCTTTGTGGTGTTATTCTTTTCTTGCGGCTTTGACGGGTTGTCTTGGGTCACCCTGCCTTAGCTTTGTCCTTTGTTTTTCGGATTTGCAAATCCAAAGTCTCGCTTCTTTTGTTTAAACTTCTGCTCAATCTTGATAGCATATCGGTATGTTGTGCTGAGCGAGGAGATGTTTAGGAACTCCATTTCATCCTGGATGTATCCATGTAGGCAGCCGCAGTGTTTGAGTACCAAATGTAGCTCAGAATCCTTGATACCCAACTTTGTGCGAAGGGTATGAAAAATATTTGTGAACTTCAACACATCTTGGTCCCTTCCCTACCATAGCATGGTCCATTTTATGTATTTGTCCTCATAGCTCTTGACAGGGTAGTACTGCTCCTTGATGGCATGTTGGAATGAATTCCAAGTGGGTACGACTAAAAATAGTGAGCCTGTACTTTCATCCTTCTACTCGCAATATTTTTCCCACTAATCCTTGATGTGGGGGGCTGCTTTGAGAAGAGCAAAAGTAATCTTTTCCCAGCTGGAAAAATCATGAATAGAAAAATAACCCTCTAGCAAGTTTAACCATTTATCTATGACATCTACGTCTATATAACCCTCGAATATGGGGATTTCAAAGTTAACTTGTACCTTAAAGGGTGTGGCATTTCCAGAGTAGCTGTTGGAAGTAGCTGCATCGCCCCTGGGTAGCCATTGAAAGATCTGGGAAAAGTTGTCCATCATCACGTTCCTTTGTCACTCAAGGGCTTCTTCGAGCAAGATTTTGATAGGATCTTCTGCCCCCTTGTCTTTCTTGCCTTCTACCATGGGAGATCATCAAGATTTGCGAGGCTGGTCTTGCAAGGGTTCGACCAATTTAAGCCCTAACTCCTAATATCCCGAACTCGTTGGGGACATGCAAAGAAAAATAGAGAAAGGGAAGACCACTCTGATACCACTGATCAGGATTCAAATAGGAATGCAATAAACAACAAATATAACCATAAATACATGGATGCAACAGAAATAATGCTTCATTTCATTAATGTAAAATACTGAAATATGCTTACAAACAGAAATGGAAATAAACCAACTAGGGTGCTGGTAGCTTATCTCTGAGAAGAGATGTAGCAGCTACATGTCTCTGAACTATATTACAATGAAGCTCGAAGGCCTATTTATTGTTGAGAAATAATGGAAAACCATAAACATCAAAAACCCTAACCCTAGGAGATGAAGCGCCAAACTATGGGCCCCATTTTGGGTAAATTTGTACGTCAACTTCTTGGGGTCGTAACTTTGGCATACGATCTCCATTTAATGTGCACAATACCTCGTTAGAAAGATCTATCTGAGGACTACAATTTTGGGAAGAGAAACTTCTAGCCATGGACCCATGTTGCTCCCAATTGTCCCTAAAAACATCGTTTAGGGCCTCAAAACGACTCTGGAAGTTCATGACTTGAAAAACTACTAAAAATAGTAAATTGTTCTACAATTAAGGAAACTGAAAAACTGAAAGAGAAAGTTGTGGGGGTCCAAGTGGGATAGGTGGGTGGCCAACAACATTCACCTGGATCAATTAGTGATTTATGGTGTACGGATGTGTCTTGGAACTTTCGCTTAATTCAAAAGCCTATTAACAGGCCATCATGTTTTCACACATATTATATTTGTTTGTAAGATTAGTCTATAAACCCTTGTAATGCATGTTTCTTTAACTTGTACTAAGATAGTTGAACTATTTTGGTTGTTTTAGTGCATATGTTGTTGGAAATGTGTTGTATCAGTTGTTATCGTTGTCTCGCCCGTGTGGACTACTTCGCCGGATACTTGACATATTCATTATTGTAAACTTTTTATAATGACCATCACACTCATGTGGTTTACTCCACAGGGTGTTGTACGTGATATACGTTCACTTTGTTTTTGTGATTTCCGTATCTGTGTGGAGTACTCCGTTGGAAGCTGCACGAATCTTGTTGTATTGTGTGTCTCTAATAGAGTTAGGACTATTCCCTTTCGACTTGAGACTCACTCTCACCCTCTCCCTCTGAAGTGAAAAGACCTAGACACAAGTTACACTAAGCACTCACTAGGCACATGAAACTCGTTGTTTGAAGACTAAGTATACCACCCTCATGTGCTAACAAGCAAGAGCTAAGGCATATCTTTAAGATAATGGCAACCGGGCCATCATACCAAATGGGACTCCTACACCAAACAGTGTGAGGTCTAGTTGGGACTTCACAACTGGGGAGATCCCTGGAATGTTGGCAGATCCAACACTGTTAACACATTCTTTTCAAAGATGTGGTTTTTCTTTATTCAAATGAGAATGACAAGACTATTAAGTGTCAACTTTATCATATGTATAGATTCACCAATGTGAAGACATATCATGAGTTTAATGATGAGATTCCTTATCTTGCTGGGGTGGGGGATCCTTATCTTGATTGATCTTTGGAATCTCCTTTTGAAGTTCCAACTTCCCTTCATGAAGTAGATCTAAACACTTCATTCTAATAGAGAGTTCAATTAGATGATTTGATTGAGAAGGCTAAAAGGATAAACCTAAATAGGAATGCATTGCCATATCAATCAATGGAGCAACTTAGACCATCACAAAAACGTCCAAAGTGGCTCATAAATACACTTGAAAATGTTCATCCCGATGAAATTAGAAAGTGAGGAACCAGAATTTATATAAGACAAGATGAAGGTGATGTAGATAATTCATATTCAAGTGATGTAAATGAATCATATGGATGTTTCAATTTATTGTTTATTTAATTTATCTACTAACATTGTACCAACTTCCTTTGAAAAAGAGGCTTTCATGATGAGTGGAAAGAATCCATATAGGAATATGATTCTCTCATCAAGAATGAGAGATGGTAGAAGGTGGATCATCCATTTGGAACTAAACCAATTTGTCATAAGTGGCTCTACAAGAAAAATCACAAATTAGATGGGTCACTTAACAAGCATCACGTGAGGTTTGTGGTGAAAGAATATGCATAGAAAGAAGGCATTAACTATGGAGATACCTTTTTCTCAAAATAAAATGTGCTACAATTCTTTCGTTGTTGGATTTTATAGCAAAAAATAAGTGGAACATTCATCACCTGGATGTGAAGGCAATGTTTTTGAATGGAGACTTGAAGGAGAATGTCTACATGCCTCAACTAGAAGGATTTGTTGTGAAAGGTCAAGAACATAAGGTATGTAATGCCATCAGGTATTTTTGTGGCCTAAACCAAGCACATCACACATGGTATGAAAAATTAGCTAAACACCATTTGAACATCAATTCCAAGCTTTTCAATCTTGATGACACAACTTTATTTGTCAAGAAAGTTGGTAAAATTGTTGTGTATCTTGTGGTGTATGTAGATGATCTTTTGATAATAGAAAAAAAAATGAAGAATATATCGCATCCATATAAAATAAATTGAATGGATTTGAGATGATGGACATGGGTTATTTTTACTGCTACTTGGATATTGAAATAATTCAAAATCCAATACATGCATTCATCTCTCAAAAGAAGTACGTTGGAGAGTTGTTGAACAAATTTCTCATGGTTGATTGTAATCCTCTTTGTACTACAATCATACAAAATATAAAGCTAATATCAAAAGAAGTAATGAATTTGAGGATGAAAATAACTATAAATAGCTTGTGGGAAGTCTTATCTACCTTAGTGCTATCAGACTAGATATTTCATTTGTAGATGAGATTCTTTGCAATCTCATGCAAACACCTTGTGAGAACATTGGTGTGCTACAAAGAGAGTTCTAAGGTACATGAAAGGAAACTAGGACTTTGAGCTCAATTATTCTAAGGTGGAAGAATTCAAACTAGTTGGTCATATAGATTCAAAATTTGATAGGGATAAGGAGAACTATATCTTGGATCAACAATTATATCTTGGAGATCATGCAAACAATTTATTGTAGCAAATTCTAGGACAAAGGAAAATATGTGCCTATTGTAGAGGAAACTAAGCAGATCTTGTGACTAAGAAAGATATTAGATGACTTGTAGGAGAAACAACTAAATGCTACTTGACTTTTGATCGAAAACATTTGTACAATCAAGTTGGCCAAGATTCTTATATTACATAATCAAATCAAGCACATCAACACAAAGTACCATTTAATTCAATCAAGTTGGCCAAGATTACTATATTACATAATCAAATCAAGCACATCAACACAAAGTACCATTTAATTCGACATAATGTCTAACAGATTGTTTCACAATTGAACAAATTGTATCCATCTTTACAAAAGCACTTGAAATAGAAAACTTTGAAAAGTTCAAAACAATGTTTAGACTTACAAACACCCATTAGATTAAGAGAGAGAATGTCAAATACCTGAATTTTGATATTATGATATGATACATATTTAAAATCTAAGCGAAAAATGAAATGCAAAAAATGAAAATCCATAGATGAATAAAGCAATCATTCTCACCTTTGTAATAGATAAACCTAAACAAAGTCAAGTGAGTGTTTTTAGGTGATTGAAAGATTTAATGATAATCTCCTCACAAGATTGAAGTTATTCAACCCGAACCTATCAAATAATTAAAATATAAAGATTAGAGAAGGGTTATTTCGTATGTGTTTGTTTCGGGAGGATGTTTGGCCGGGTCACGGATGGCATCGCCTGTAATATGAGTAAAGAAGGTTGGTAGATATAATGAGAAGGGAAATAGGACTGATTGCTTATTCAACAATAGAAATATGTCTAAATTCGACGTGGACTGAGAAATTTGCCAGTGATTCCATTTATTTCTTATTGGACGGGGATGAAGCTAACTGTCTCTGAATTTATCAAGATGAATGCGTTTCTGTATTTGTTGTGTTAATTGAGATTCTGTATTTATGGATTATGTCTAAATTCGACGCGGACTGAGAAATTTGCTGGTGATTCCATTTTTTTTATTGGACGGGGATGAAACTAACTGTATCTGAATTTATCATGAGTTTCTATATTTGTTGCGTTAATTGAGATTCTGGTTTTATGAATGGGGATCGTGAAATTTTCATGCTATAAATTAATGTCTTCATATCGGATTCCATGAATCAAAACAGTAAATCAACTGTGTAAGAAACTTGGCAAACTGTTATTTTGCCTTTAGCCCAGCATGGGGAGCGCGCATTCTAAGAAGGGGGTAGAAAGGTATAATGGTCATGGGTTCTGCAATTCCAGACAAGATATATTGGAGGACCATGATAGACATTCAAGTTCAGAAATGGCTGCCAAGTTAAGCACATGGTCCAGAGTCCACAATTTTCTTGTCAAATGCAAAAAAACCAAAGTTGCGGACGAGGGCTTGAGCTTGCCCAAAGAAAATGACAACAGGAGATGGAGGGTGCCCCCAGGGAACGAACATAAGGTGGTGCTGTATTTTACGAGCTTGAGGGGCATCAGAAAAACATTCGATGACTGCTGCATTGTGAAACTGATTCTTGGTGATTTTAGGGTTTTGGTGGATGAAAGGGACATTTCAATGCATGCCACATTCCGACAACAATTGCAGGATCTGTTGGGGATGCCCATAAGGGTTCCTAGTTTGTTTATTGGAGGGAAATACATTGGTGGGATTGAGGAAATCCTGCAACTGCATGAAACAGGTGAATTGGCTAAGTATCTCCAAGGCTTCCCCCTGCACACTTGTTCTACCAGGCCCTGCCATGGTTGTGGCGACGTGAGGTTTGTTCCTTGTCCCAACTGTGATGGCAGCCGCAAGGTTTTCACAGAAGACAATGGTGGTCAGCCCCGGGGGCTGTTCGTGAGGTGTCCCGAGTGTAATGAGAATGGGCTCATCAGTTGCCCTCTGTGCTGTGTGGCTGCTTTTCTCAAAATCTAAGTATCCTAATCACAGTTCTTGTCTATTTGTTCACATCACAGCTCTTGTATATTCGTTCGCATCACAGTCCAAGCAAGCATGTAGTCCCTGTACAGAAAAATAAAAGTTGACGAATATGATGATGATGGCATATCCATGCATGCAGTTCCTTCTGAACAAATAAAAAAATATTGTTGATAAAGGTCGAAAGCTTTGTGGGCTGCATTTGTTTATAATATATCCTACTTTACTCATCTTCAGCTTGAAATCCATCTTCTATATTTTGATTGAATTTTTATATTTTCGTTAATCCATGCATGCAGTTATCTCTCAACAAATAAAAATATGGTTGGTTTATAATGGTTGAAAGTTTTGCCGGTTGCATTTTTTTATACTAGATCTCTAGTCATCATTAAATTGAAATCCATTTTCTAAATTTCTATTGATTTTTGTTTTTTTTAGTATTTTTTTTGAGGATATTAATTTTTATTGAACATTAAGTTTTTGCTTGTGATTAAATATTTATATTGAATATATTATTTTTTATTAAACCCAATTTATTTATTAAATTATAGAGTCAAACAAGTTGAATAAATAAGCAATTTATGTGAATTATGAAATTTATATTTTTATTTATCTTTAAGAGTTATGTTAAAGAGTTTGGTTTTTAATAAACTAATATAGATCCATTTTAATTATAAATTTGAGTGAATATAAATCTATTTTAATTATAGATTTGAGTGAATATTTTTTATTATTATATTAAATATTGTTTATAAAAGTTAAAAGCTTTTCCATTTGTGATATAACTTAGATTATCTTCAGTTTAAAATCCATCTTCTCTATTTCCAATGAATTATTTTTTCCTTATTAAAACTTTTGAGTTAATATTTCCTTTGAACTTTTTTAAAATTTTTGAGTCAACATTGTTGAATAAATAATATTCAAATGAATATATTAATCTTTGTTTAAGTCACGTCTTATTAAATATATTAATCTTTAATAAACCCTTGATTCCTTTATTAAACTTTGGAGTCAACATTGTTGATTACATGAATTCGAAAATTTATACTTTCATCCATCTTTAGGAGTTATGTTCAAGAGTTTAGTAACTACTATACATTTATTTCAACTGAATATTTCCTTTAAATATATTTAATAATATTTATAAAAATTGAAATTTTTTGGATTGCATTTTTTAATGATAGATCCTAATCTAGTAATCATCCGCTTGAAATCTACTTTTTATATTTCCATTGATTTTTTCTTAATCCATTCCTACAATACTTTATGAACAAAAAAAATTATTGTTTTTAAGAATTGAAAGCTTTTCCTTTAGGATAGATCCCTAGCCTAGTCATCTTCAACTTGAAATCCATCTTCTATATTCCCCTTGATTTTTTTTAATCCATACATGCAATTCCTTATAAACAAATAAACCTATTGTTTATAAAGGTTGTAGTTTTTACCGTTGCATTTGTTTATGATAGGCATCATGAGTTAGAAATCCATCTTCTAAATTTTCATTGAATATTTTTTTGGCAAAATTTTTAGAACTTTTGAGTTGTTACTTTTGAGAGTAAATATTTATATGGAATATATTAATCTTTATTAAATTTGAGTTTTTTTATTAAAAATTTGAGTTAAAAATGTTGAATAAATAATATTTCTATGAAATATATTAAACTTTTAGTTTTTTTATTAAGAATAAATAAACAATTTACATAAATTGAAAAATATATAATTTCACATATTTTTAAGAGTTATGTTTAAGAATTTGGTTTATAATTAATCAGTATAGATTTATTTTTTATTTATCTATGGACTTGAAGTATATATATATTTTTTAGTATATTAAATTATTGTTTAATAAAGATCATATACTTAATATTGTTAATAAAGATCAAATATTTTTCTAGCTACTTTTATTTTATGATAGATCTTAATCTAGTCATCTTTAGCTTAAAATCCATCTTTAATTTTTCTAATTGAATTATTTTTTTCTTTATTAAAACTTTTGAGTTAATATTTCTTTTTGAGTATATTAATTTTTATTGAATTTTTGAGTTCTTTTAATTGCGTAAATATTCCTATTGAATATATTAATCTTTATTAAACTATTGAGTGTTTTATTAAATTTTTGAGTCAACAATATATAAATAATATTTCAATTGAATATATTAATCTTTACTATACTCTTGAGTCCTTTCTTAAATTTTTAAATCAACTGTGTTGAATAAATAATAGTTCCATTGAATGTATTAACCTTTATTAAACTCTTGAGTCCATTATTAATTTTTTGAGTCAACAATGTTGAATAAATCAACAATTTACATGAATTGAGAAATGTATACTTTCATCTATAATGGAGGAAAGAATGTTTGTTTTCTTTGGAGGAAGATAGATTTATAGCAGGATTCCATCAACATGTACAGAAAGCAAGAGAAAAGGCCTGACATGATAGACATATTAAGCAAAAGAAGATCTAGGTAGGAGACCTTGTTCTCCTTTATCACAATAAGTTTGTAAAATTTCCAGGAAAATTCAAGATGGATTGGTTGGGCCCATACATTATCAAGCATATAACTGATGGAGGCGCAATTCAATTAACAAAGTTAAATGGAGAATTGATTCAAGAAAGAGTAAATGGTAGCAAGTTGAAGTTGTACAGGGACAACCCTTCCCCTATAGCTTTGCTCTAAAGAAAGAAGAAAAGTCTTAGTGCTACCTGGAGTTGAAAGTGGGAAATGGACTATAAACTACGCTGCAAAGAAAGCTTGACATAGGAAGTTACTTCGCTATAGTCTAGATTATGTCGAAGTTCAGAGGAGCCTTGACGTAAGAGGGGTTGTTCGCTACAATATGTGATGTGTTGAATTTCAAAGGAAAAATATGACCGTTAAAAAGGAAAGTTGTTGTTAAAACATGCGGAAAGATGCATTTATGAGGACGGATTGACCAAATCTAGTGATATATATGCAATTAATGAACACAATCTGAGTTAATGATGGGGTTAGAAATTCGGATTTGTTATAAAAAGTCGCATCCCACCCAGATTTGGCACTTTGCGGAATTGAGAATTTGAATATTTCCATTGCAAAGAAGTTGCAGAAATTTTCGCATGAATATCTTGACGACTGAAGAATTTATTTGAATATTTAGTGAGAAGGGCATAACTGAAGTCATGGAAGCAACATCTCAAGCAACATCAATTGATATTCCTGTAAGAGAATCACCCACAATAGCATCATCATGCACACAATGGAGATCCCTATGAAAGAAAATGACTAAAGAGAAGAGAAAGAAGAACAAACAGGACAAGGGACCTGTTGAGTAGCCCGAACAGGTGAGAGATAGTGAAGAAGAAGCAAAGCAAGTGAAAATGGAAATAGATGGCGTAGCGTTTCCATCACCTCTCCCACCTTATATTCCACCAAGAAAAGCAAATGAAAAACCAATGAAAGAGTTGAAGGACGCGAAGTATGGCATATTCACACCTTTATTTACAGAGTCAATGCAATTCACTGGAGAAACCCTTGGGAAGATTCCATAGCAGAAATTCAGTGACTATGATTTCAATGACAAGAAGAAATATCTATAGTTCACACCAGACATATACTTAAAAAAAGTGCACTACACTAAGAGTGTGTGATGATATTAGAACCCCAACATTGGGTGGCTGAATTGGCGCAGTCAACTTTGATGACTGTTAAATGTGTTGCACTTCACCTAAAGTCCAAGAAGCACAACTTGTGTGAGACAACTGATCGTGTTGGTGCATAATGGATGTCTGTCGATGGGGAAGAGGATCCCTATCAACCCAATGCTAATATGGATAATCATAAGGCTCCCTTATCAAGGGATGAACCCCAGAAAGAAGTTTGTTAGGAAAGACCAAGACAAAGCCATAGTAGAAAACATTAAGACAAATTTTAGACAGTCAAAAGGGAAGCGAGGGTATGACATCAACTCGATCAATGACCAAGGAGTTCACTTCACAACACATATATTGGCTAGGAAAATTATGAGGAAGTGTCTGGCTAATGAAGTCCATGCACCGGTGGTTTCATTAACTGTGCAGTGTGCTAATGGGGTTCAATACCACTAGGCCGCATATCTTTGTCAAGAGTTTTTGGACGACTATTGTGAGGCTCAGGAGAAAGGTACTATGTTTCATTACACATTGTTAATTTTGATAATTGTGATGCTTTCATGGAGAGGGACGGAAGATTCACAGTTCCCTTCGGCACCTTCAGATTTTTGTGAAGTTGCGTGATATGCCTCGTTGTGGTATACCACTAAACCGACACAAGCACGGGAGAACAAAATGTTTTTTGTTTTATATCATATGGACCTACACATGTTGGTGAACCAACACCCTCGCCTTTCACCAAGCGTATACAAGCAGTATAGCTCCATCACGAAGTTTAAGGTTGACTTCCACATAATGTATATATAGGCCACAAAGACATAAATAAGAAATGGCATCCCTTTTCATATTTAGTGACAGAAGACAATCTCCTAGCAGAGATACAATAGTCTCCCATGGAGTGGATGATTGTGCTAGAGACACAGGCAGAGGATAGTCTGACAGAGGAGGACACAACTTATTAAGGGGAAGCTAATGGGAAGGATAAGGATGAGCATGAGTTAAAACAAGAGGAGAAATATGATGAGGATCACTAAGATCCTCCTAAAGGTAATGAGCAGAACAAAGGGTCTGAAAAGATTTATAGAAACCAAATTGTCATATAGAAGAGGAAGGCAGGCGTCAAAGCTGCCACAAGTGGCAAAGAAAAGCAAAAGGAAGACAAGACAAAGGACATAACACCAGTGGTCCTCACTGATGGGGAATTGGATCAGATTGGAGATAAAATTTAGGAAGCAACAAAAAAATCATGGAACAATTTAGGGGGTCACTATGATGCACTTCTAATAGGTGTTGAGGAGTGCATTGTAGAATTGAATATTTTGGCACAGATATTTAGACAGCCAGTGCAGGTAAAGGAAACGATTGTAGAGGAAATTTCAATAGGGCCTACACTTGTAGTGCGGATAACACTGATACTTGTTGGATCCCTATAGTTTGACTCCACCGAGGTACAATAGTAGGCCAAAGAGTGGAGGTATGCAAACATGAACATCACAAAAATACCACTTCAAAGATTACACGAGCTACAACAAGAGATCATAGATGAGTTGAAGCAGCACAAATAGCTCACGTCTGTTATTTCTAGTCTTCGTAGCCTATCACCAGGGATCAACATGAACTCTTACTATGTCTGGTTTGGTTAGATGTTTTGCACATGATATTCAGCACAAAACATGTCACAAATGTTTCCATCAGAAGAAACTTGGAAAAATATTTCCAATGGTATATCACACTCCCGTAACCAGTTTCTAGATTAGAAGATATGATCGAAATGAATAAGTGATTCTTAGATATGCATGTTTTGAGGTCAATTGTTGCACACAATGACAAGTTTAGTACAAAATCAGTTTCTGAAATAATGGTAAGGATTTTTCAAAAGTGAAAGAGGTTTTTGTTTATCACATACCAAATAACAAAAACCTCCTTCCGAGTATGCATAGGTGCTACTATGTGGGAGATATATAGTGATATTTGGAGCCTACATTAAAACAAAGCAAAATTTTCATCTTTTTTACTGTTTTAGTCATTTTAGTGCGGTGTCGTTTTACAACAGATGGAAAATAATTCTACAAAACCCA
This sequence comes from Pinus taeda, assembly GCA_000404065.3. Taxonomy (NCBI): domain Eukaryota; kingdom Viridiplantae; phylum Streptophyta; class Pinopsida; order Pinales; family Pinaceae; genus Pinus; species Pinus taeda. Next base: position 257,337 of record APFE030093783.1, on the reverse strand, counting down.
AGGAGGTTTTTGTTGACCACGAGCTGTATAAAAAAAAATTATTTCAGTTTATTCATAGGTGTCATGAATTGGGATATGTGACTAGATCTTTACAACTCATTTTCACAGATTTAAATTTTTAATGATTTTATGTTTTAGAGATGATTTTGTTGCACAGATTATGAGCATCTGGAAACGAATTTCCAAAATCTGAGAGAGTTTTGTCTCTAGCATGACCTTATCTACAAAAACCTCTTTCAGTTTTGTAACAGGTGCTATGGTTTAGGAGATACGAGTTCATATTCAACACCTATTTTCAGAAATTCGGTCTAAGTTTTATGTAACTGATTCTATTTTGAAGAAAATGGTTGAGCTCAATTCCCTTAGTACAAGGATGAGAAAATATATATATTTTATGAATTTCATAGTCTAGGGGTTGGACTTTGGCAGAAGGTTGGAATTTTGGGAAATCTTGGAGCTTCATTGGATACTCATTTCAACAGTTTGGCAAAGGAATGTACCAGGGTTTGTAGCACTTTATGGGATTCTTGTGGCATCTTTATTTGGTATTTTGTTTGCTTCTATAATTGTAAGTTTACATGTGTTTTATGTATGCCATCATCTCTCTTTGCTTCATATTAACTAAATAAAACAAGGATAAAGGTATAATTCATTGATTTACAGTGTTCTACCTAGGGTTTTGTTTAGTTATTTATGTTTTCAGTTGTTTGAAGAGGATCCTTGAGACTTTCATGCCCTCTTCAACTCCTCACTAGCCTAAAATCTCTCCATATCACTCAATTTGAAGTACCAAACCATTTTCCTACCTCGCCCCATAGAGATCTCTGCAAAACTAAGCCTCATTCCCCGGACCCAAATCTGCTTTTCACATTTAAGCCAACAAAACATCATCAAATTCAATCAAACTCTTATGCACACATACTTAGCCTAAAATAAGTCTTTACATCAGTCATCTCAAGCCTCATTGATCATATTTTGCTGAGATTGACAAGGAGAGAGCCCTCTCCCGACCTGGTAGGGCTAGCTACCAAGTTAGGCGTGGTTTGATGTTATCCTAGATCCTACCTTTCTTAGCCTGAGGTAGATTTAAGCACTAACAATGTCAAAGTTAAATATTTAGGTAGAGAGAGAGTGAGCTTCGTTGTAGCAGAAGCTCGACCAAGTGATCCAGGAGAGGGATCAGGTAGTATCGTAGTAGCAAAAGCTGAAGAAGGTGGTCAAAGAAACATGTCGCGAGATTCCAGACACTAAGGTCCGTGAAGAGGAACCAGTGGAGGACAAGGTCACGAAGCTCAGCCTTGCAATAAAAAGATACAAGGATAATATTGAAGAGGTGCAATTTTCATATGAGATGAAGTTTAATGAGCTAAAAATGAAGCTACAACCAACTACACCAGAGGAAGTGTGAGAGAAGATGGAGACTGACCTAAAGGTTGCAATGGCCAACATCTCTGCAAAAATGGTAGATTATGGAAAGCTTCTGGATGAGTGCTTACAAATTTTGATTTTTCTGTTGGAAGATTCAAATGTGAAGAAACTTCAAGAGGGTATTCAGTAGAAGTAGCAATAGTTGGAGGATATTCAAGCAACTGTGAGAACCTTACCAATCTCATAGAAGCTTCCAAAGATCAATGAGGGGAATTCCCTCCATAAGCATATAGAACAGTTGGGGAAGGTAGAGAAGGTTTTGACAAAGATAACTCAACCATGGTAGGATGAGACTCTCCAATTGTCCCAAGCAGTATACAAGAAGCTTCAAGAGCTTCAACAGAGAGAGACAATAATGATGCAAAAGGATAGAGAACTTGGGATAGAAGCACTACTGGAGGAAGTGCACAACGAAGAGAAGCAGGAAAAAAACATTCTTCAACAGTTCAATAGTGCCTACAACAAAATTGCAGCAAAAATCAGAGGAAAATTGACTGAGTGACTCAGGATGAGTCACATGTGAGTGTTGGAGGTCTGTTGGGCGCAACCCAACTTGGCCTAGATTTTGGTGAAAACTCTACATTTTATGGGTTAGAACATGCAGTGGAGCATGTAGCAGAGTGCGAAATGGACCACGTAGTGGAGCAGTGAAGTGAGTTTGAGGAATTAAATATATTGGGTGGTGTAAGGGCTTCAGGGTGTGTTGAAACCCCTCCTTTTTACAAAAGCACGTGATTTTGTAAAGAATAAATGGGCTTTTTGGGCCATAGTTGCTTGTTTTGGGGAATCCATGGTATTTGGACCATGGTATTTTGATGATGCAACCCTTCAATATAGTAGTATATATACGGTAAAATATAAAGAAGAGAATCATCTACCTTGGAGATCCATATCAGTGTTAGGGGTAAATTATTGTGATCTGTAATTTAGTAGAGAAGGTGAGGCTCTACTGCTTAGTGTGCAAACAGCCTGCAACTGAGTGCATGGTCCAAGAACTATTTGTTGATTCAAAGATTTATTATATTAAGTTGTTGGAAATACTGAGAGGGGGGTGAATCAGTATTTCTTAGCAATTAGCACTTTTAAATCTTTAAGAGCATTAGTTAATATTCAATTATTATTAATGTTTATGTAGTAATAACAGTAAATAAAAGAACAGAGTTAGACACAAGAATTTTAGGTGGAAAACCCCCTCTGGGTCAAACACTTGGTTGGTAGGATCCCAGGCATCGAGAAGATATTGCAACAAGTTGATTTGTTGCCTCATGCTAGATATGCGGAAGAACTTAAACAAGCCACAGTTCCACAATGCAGTTACCGTACCCGGATCATGTAAGGCAATCATATCCTCTTATTCATGCTCGCATTCATGCCATGTAATGACCATCTTTCTCCAATGAATCTTTGAAAAACAGACAAGAGAAGAATTAGGATCCTGATTTGGGTAGAAATAGGCAAAAATTCCATCAAAAATCAGTGCATAAACTTTCCTCCTTGCGCCCATCGCACCCTAGCTATGTACTGGGTGGGATGCATACTAACTAGCCAATGGCCAGCTTAGTATGCATCGCACCTTTCAATGTGTACTAGGTGATATGGAGAGAGAACAAAATGTTCAAACCCCAAAGGCTCAGAAAAGCAAGAAAACAAGCTCAGAATCAGAAAAGCAAAGAATGCAATTGAAGAGCTCAGGGTTAGGTCCTACCTAGTCTAGACGGTGCTGAAAATGATCCACAGAATCTCTCGGAATCAGCTGATGAAAATCGAGGGGGAAAGCACCTCCAGAGCTCCAACAATCCCAAATTTGAATGAAAAGGTAAAATGAGAGGTAAAAACTACTTTTATGGTATTGTTCATGTAATTCAAGTAAGGTATTGGTTTTTAACTCATTTTTCAAGCATGTATGTACATTTCTAATCAGTTTGATGCAACAATTGAATAGGTAGTATGACCATCAAGAGAACATAGTGTTAATGGTGAATCAAACATCTTTGACTATTATCATGAGCAATGTTTCCACAAAGTTAAAGCTCATTAAAAAATAAACCTAGTTGTGAGCATATGTTCCACCAGAGTTCAAGCTCATTGAAAAATGAACCCACTTTTAGTAAACAACCCTTGTGATCGCATTGTTATCAGCTTTTGAGCCTTGGTCGTGTTCTTACCATCACCTCCACTATTTAGCCGATCATCTGCCTCCATTTGATTGTTTACCCTTTTGAGGAACAGCTACGATGAGTGATTCTGTTAGCCATCTTATTTACACTGCCATGATTGGGAAGTTCCGAACCTTACTTGGAACCAGCTGCTACCCGAAAATATCACTCATTCCTCAAAGACGAGTCTCTTTTATGCTCTTTCTAGACTCGTAAAATATAAAACGATTGCCAAGAAATTGGACTCTCCAGCTCATTAAAGTGATTGGAAGTGCCATCCCTCCTCTAGATTTTAACCATTTTTTACCTGAGGAATCATTACACAAAAATATAGAGCTCTTGTCTTTTTTGGCTGGTTAAAGTGATTAGAAAAGTCATCCCTTTCATATCATTTTATACTTTTTCGGACTTAAGGGGTTATACTATGAAAAAGGATTACTGGAGTTTCCTTTCTGTCTCTTTTCAGACTCTCTAAAATTGAAAAGGACTGAGTTATCTTTGTTGTTAAACTTGTTAAAACAACAGCGACAAACTTGTCTATTACAGACAAGAGCGAGTTTCACTATCGCTAGGCTCACTAAAACATAGTGACAGGTTTGCCTGAAGGGAAAATTATAGAACAAGCATATGTTATCCTCCTCAAGCTTGACAAAAATAAAGAAGTACTGGTTAGAAATGACTGGGTAAAAATTTGGAAGAAAACTTGAAGAACATTTTTGGTAGCATGTCGCTCTTGAACATGACACTTTCACTCCATCACCATGATTAAGTCGGGTTGGGTTATTTCGTTCACCGGTCATATCACCATTGGTTCTCTGTACCATCCATTTTGGGGTTAACGCTACCAATCCATTTCAGTGTTTTCGATATGTTCAAGAGAAGTCGTTCAAAGAATTCACCAACCCAGCTTACGCCTCATCTGCTGCAATACCTTCACACTCCATTCTTTCATGACCGCCACCCTAAACCTTGTATCATCAGATCATTTTCACCTCCACAAAATCATTTGCTCCGTTCCGTGTCGTAGAAGTGGGATTTATCAAGGCCCTCCTACAACGGGTCACTTCTTGTTGACATCAGATCATTATCCAAGAAGTTGACTTAGGAACAACCCTTTCAGTACTTTGAAGCTTGCATGCCTCAATGGCAAGTTTCTCACTTCCGGCGATAGGTTTACATCAATGACCTTCGACCGAAATATTTTACGTGGTGTTGGACATCGAATCATGTATTCACGCCATGTGAATTGTATTGCAGTACCTTGAGGGTCATCATCATTATCAGTGATTCCTCTCATGCCTATTAACAGCTTACATCATTGGCTAGTAATCAGGCGATGTCTTTCCATGTTCAACATCAAAACATCTTTTCACATGGATCGACTTGTACTTCAGGTGAAGATTGAATGAGTTTGAAGACCCCAGATCTAGTTTCATCCATCCGGGCTGCGATATATTCAGGAAAATAAAGGCATCAAATGTACATCATAGCTACACAGATAATCATCTAAACTAAGGTATGATTTCTCTACCAGAATCATCATTCTGCCACACAGATGGTTTTCTGTCCTATGTACATGAAAATGAATTTATAAAGTTGGGCATGGGAATGCCTGCCTCAGCTAGATCATGAAAATATTATGAAGATAATTTATTTTATTGTATCTTATTACAGGTCACCTTCCAGTTTGAAAAACCTCGAATCCTCATGATAAAGCATTTCACTCGACATCAGAATATTTAAAACCTCATGCTTTAGGGGTCAACTGTTATAAACGTATTTGGGAACTGCAACCCCAATCACATATGTCCATAAACCAAGGGCTTCTAAGCCCCTAAAAGTTTTGTTTCATACCCTAAAGAAACATGGTTAGTTGATTACATCATTTCCCAGAAGTTCTCGCTGAAAAAATACTCAGAATTGGTCAAAACTGGACCATACAGACTACTCTATGCTAAGGGTGTGATGCATCTCTCCCGTTACACATAGAGGGTGCGATGCATACTAAAAATCCCTTCTGTAGGGTGTGATGAGTGAGAGCAAACAAATGATAGAGGCAGTTTTCTAGGTGGAAACCCAAAGAATCTTCTAGAAACTACTCATTTGACACTTGCCTCTCTGAATTCGCCCAAGGATGAGTAAGAGATCATGAAATCTCCAAGTAGAACTAAGAACTATCAGAGAAATGAGACTAATCAAAATCCCAGAAGCTGACTCACCCACCTGCAAATATCTATATATGGATCCCTCATCCTAGAGATCCAAAGGCTAGAATTTTGTATTTTGTAAGGAAGTGTTGTTGGTTTCTCTGTGAAACATCATAGTGTTGGGTGATCTAGATTTCCATGAGGTAAAGAGGGCATTCATGTTGGGAGGCTGGTGTTGGGTTAGACCATTGGTTTGTAATCCTCTCTTCTATTACTTTTATCAATAAAGCTATTTGAGTTTTCCTCCATATTCTTGTATATTTATGAATCTTGTATTGGTGTATGCATTTGTATGGTCAATATACATCTGATTCTATATTGTTTATGGTTATAGATCTCTATGATTTGATGGTATTATGATGGTTTGACTCTACAAGTGTTCTTTGAAGCGGGACAAGTGAGGAAAGAGTGGCGAAGCTATGTCAAAGGAGGGAGGAAAAAAGCAAGGAGCCAAGTGAAAGATTGAGGTTGGTACTCTCTGCTTCTCTCCCATCTATCTCTCATAAAGGAAGACACAAGTAACTTTAGTTTGTTTGTTTCTAAGATAGCTACCTGTCTTAGTGGGACTAACAGCTCTAAATGGACACTAGTTTTCCCGATAACAAAACGACTCCACTGGGGAGTGAATAGTTTGATTGTTAGTCATTGTTGTTTGCTTTATAAACTACAGGCGAAGCCTGAAGTAAAGCCAGCTAGCCTTCGAACTGCTTTTTCTATGCAACTGCAAAGTAGATCAACGCTGCTTCAGTCAATCTTTGGTTTAGTTTATAAAATGAACATTTGACTTGCAAACATCCTAAGTGCCCTGGTGGTAGCTCAAATAACCTCATTAGATCAGCCCATATACTTTGTGTTTATTACCTATCATTAGCTCAGCCTAAATCCCTGGACTTAGCTGCAAACTGTGAGAAAAAACCAAGCTCATTCTCGTCCCTGGACCATCGCACTGTCTCTCATTGGCAACTTGGATGCATCGCACCTCCCGTGTGTTGCAGGTGAGATGCATCCCTGTTTCCCTGTGTTACAGGTGCGATGATTGAATGAGACTATTTATACCTCTAGATTTTGGTTTTCTCTTCATTGTCTTCAGCTTTATTCAATAGTTTTGTTGTCTGTGATCAGTATATCACTGTTGAAACTCTCTTCCTTTGCATTATTCAGCCTCCATTGATAAAGAATTGTGAATGTTTTTATGTATTTTTCATCATTTACAGTTCTCCTTTGCAAATAGTAGCTTAATCGAACTGTTGTCTTTTTATTTGAAAGTGTCACAAGTGTCGTTTTCAGTCAAAGAAAAGAGTTTCATATAAATCTTCCTTTCATTTTTTGAAAAGAAATTGCTAAAGTGTCACTTTGAGGAAAGATAGTTCATTGAGGAAAGATAGTTCAGATTTGTACTTAGTTTTCTTTTTGTCATTCTCACATTAAGGAAATTGAAAAACAAATACATCCATGTGCATTTGCATTTAGACGGCATGCAGAAATCGATTTAGGATAGTGCATCTTAGTGTGTGCTCTCTTCTCTACGTTGAAAGAATTTTACTTCTCTTTCCTTAGTAGCTAGGATTTTCATTGCAAAAAGAAAGTAAACGATTGTTTATCATCTTAGATTGCATATTTAGGAATTGTATAACTACATCATACGGTGAACCTTAAAGGAAAACTTCTTAAGAAAGATCAACTGTAAAATAAACCCAATGAACATAAAAATGCTTTGGAACCTAACGGATAACATCTAGAAGTCTACGCTAGAGACGTATTCCGGTGTTGTAAAGCCTCGTAATTATCATTTTCATTGTAGGTTAGGTGATTCCTCCTCTTTGATACGACAAGTGCCAGTACAGACTTGTGCTCCCACATACCATCGAGTATATATTGGGAGACCACAATAGGCTATATCCTTTATCCTTAGGAAGTCGTGTCTACTGCCCTATCAATCGCAATGCATTGAAAATAGCATTCTTTAAGATTGACTGTTGTACATAAAAGGTATTATGCAATTTTATGATTGGTTTGGTAATCCCTCTGTCTCGATTTCTAGAGTAGTCACTTTCGTTCCTTTTCAGACTTCTTAAAAGAAAAGGTCCATCTGAGCACTTGTCACTTCAGGCTCATTAAAAATCAAAGGCAACTAAAGTCATCTTTAGCTTTTTCTTGACTCTTAAAAATTCAAAAAGCAAGTTGTGTCAAAGCGTCATAAAATTCATTTAATTCGGAATAACATTTTCCCCTTTTTATTTTGAGTTGATAAAGTAATCCGTAATCGTGGAAGAAAGTTAATCAAAACCCCCTTGTTCATGGAGACTAACAAGTCAACCGTCTTTGACTCCAGAAACGAAACCATTCCGAGCCAAGCAATCTCGTTTGACTGGGTCAAAGTCTCCTGGTTTATTTGAAACTTGTGTTTCAACATCCTCAGAGACTCCAGTTACTTGAACTTTTCTGGTATCCTTGCCTCTACAGAAGAAGTTCCGCAATTACAAGATGACACTAGAACTGATCCTAGTGTAATGGTAAACACTTCTATTCCTAAACCAGCTCCATCTAGGGATGATTTGGAAGGTGTCACCCCTTTAGCATCTATAACTACAGAGTCTATACCTTCTTCAGCACCAGAAATATTTTACGGACCTGACGGTCTACCTCTTCCACCTGGATTGATTGCTATAGAAGATATTGTAGAGGATCTTCCATCTAGTACTCCATTGCATTTTGGAACTGGGATCCACCTATATCATTCTACTACAGAAGTTAGTCATCCTTCATTGCAAGTTCCTGTAGAATTTCAAGGAAATATTTTGGATAGACTCGATATGTCTGAACAACCATCGACATCTAGGGCTGTGTCATCCAATATAGTAGCAGCAGAACCTCCTGCCGCCACTCCAACAATGTTCGCTGGTGTACCATCTGTCCCAACTAGTTCTCAACCACTAGATGAAGTCCACCTAGGGATTGTTTCGACAGTATGGTCTGTTCCTATTTGTTCATCCAGAACCTTATATGGAATTTCTTATTTTGAGTTTCAACAAATTGATCCTTCACAACAGTATCAATTTGGGCAATTTAGTCTCCAAAGGCCAATTTTCCCTTTGAACATTGGATTGTTGCCATATGGGGGGGAAGTATGCCTTTTCATTATTCCCTCCAGGAGAACAACCATATGAGAGTTCACAACAGAATTCTGGTCAAGCTGAAATCACATCCAGTGGTTGGATACCAATACTGCCTCAACAGTCCAGAGTTGTATATTCAATACAACAAAATCAACCTGTGTTGAACATTCCCACTACATCGGCTATTGTGACGGTGTCGCAAGTACAAGCACTGCCTGTTGTATGTCAACCTCCAGTCTCTCTGATCATAAAACAACAGCCTCTTGTCTTCGCAACTCAATCACAACCGTCGATTAGTGGCTCCTTCAGTGAAACGACTCAGGCTCAAATGGGTACTATAACCCCTCATCTTGGTCAAACATCCAGTATTGGACAACAGCAAATGGTATCATAGCCGTAGCTGGTACAATATCAACAACCACAATTCCAAGAAGCTTACCAAGGACCTGAGCAACAAAGCTTTGCAGGTAATGGGAAGCCGTATATTCAAAACAGTTACCAACAATCATATTACAATGGTTATGCCCATCAACCTTATCAAAGTTATAAACATCAAATACATTATGCTGGTATGCAAAGACCCATGGCTCAGGCGATCCCATATTATCCTGGGTATGCTTCGCCAAACCTGAATCAACAGTTGCCTTTCGTAGAAACTTTAGAATTACCAGATTTGAATCAGTTAACCAATGATCCAATATCTTATGCCCCTTGGTGGCCAGTGATTCATCATAAACTTTTGTCAGATATTCGTAAATGCAATGGAAATCTGGGTGAAGATCCTTCGAATCATGTGATGACCTTTCATCTATGGTGTTCATCCAACATTCTCAATGATGATTCGATTAGGCTTCACCTTTTTTAGCAAACATTAACTGGTCTGGCAACAAAATGGTACATCGAATTGCCTAGAGCTTCATTCGATAACTTCAACACCCTTGCCACCACCTTTTAAACCCATTTTCAACTACCCATAAGGTACGAAATAGGAATGGAGCTTCTTACCAATTTTAAGCAGATGATAGCCACTCATATATCTGATCATATTCATGAGTGGCGACATTGTCATAGAATGGTAAAGACATATGTTCCTAATCAACTGTTAGCTGAATGGTTTATTAAGTCATTGTTACCATCTATTACAGAAGATGTGGCCAAGGGAGGAGCTGTCACTGAAGAGCAAGTCATTGCTCATGCACAATATATAGACTTGATCTATACTCAGTCTATCATGCTCTACAACAAAATTCTTGATGCTCTTAGACCGGAGTTTTCCATTCCTCCTCCTCCTAAATCGAATAGGGACTCTCATGTTGGCAACAACGTGATTGCTACCTCCAGTACGCAAACTGCGAAGGCCTCATCTGGTAAAGCCATTGCAGTTTCCAGTAAAAGGGAAAATGACAAACTTCCTGCCTTGGAGGTTAATGTCGTGTCAACTGACAAAGGCAAAGAACCGAAGCAACCAGGGGGCAAGAAGAAAAGGAAAGGCAAAAAGAAGAAACCAGATGATTCGTCTCCTGAAAAATCTTCTTAAAACCCTTCTGGGCAAAAGAAACCTAATTGGCCATGTCACATATGTGATGAAGACCACTGGATGAGAGATTGTCCACATAAAGTTGAGATTAAGAAGTTCTTTAAGAGTTCAACAACCTCAGCGGTATTGACCGACCCGTTTCCAAACCCAGAAACCAATATGGTTGTTAGTGGCAATGCTTCCCCATCCCAAGTGCTTATGTTGTCCATTTCGAAATAGCGAAATGATGCTTTGATATTGACAAGGAATAAAGATTACGGGAATCCATAGCTATCGAACAACAAGGCTACAGATCAACCTAATAGTTCGAAAACAACTTCAACTGAAGATGCGCCACCCATCATTCACGAGCTAATGATAAATCCACCAAAGGGAGTAGTACACAAATCGAAATTTAATCCTCATGCCAGAGCAACACAGAATTATAATATAGTGGAGGATCTGGCCCAATCGCCATCCGCTATGTCGACACTTGAAGTATTGCAAAATTGCCCCTCCCAAAAGCAAGCTCTATTATTAGCAATAAGTGCGATTGACCTAGCAGATTCCAATATTGTGGCCTTTAATCATAAAGGATATGAACCTCAGTTACGAGTTCAACTCACTTTTCTCATCCATGTGAAAGCCCTCAACAAAATTGTTCATCGAACAATTATTGATGAGGGGGCATCTACATGCATTATATCAATGAGTTGCTGGAAAACTTTAGGCTCACCACCCTTGTCGTGATTTTCAATGATGTTAAAAGCATTTAATGGATGAAGATACACCCCGTATGGGATCTTAAGTAACTTGCAAGTTGAACTCGGGGGAAAGACAGTAGAAATTGACGTTGAAGTTATCGATGGAAATCTCGATTACAATATCCTACTAGGAAGGCCCTGGATTTATGTTATGACTGCAGTTGTGTCAACATGCTTTAAAAAGATTGCATTTCCTTTTCAAGGAGGAATTACAATTGTTGATAAAAAAACCTTCCTCCCCAACAGTTCAAAGGTTACGAGAAGCATTCCAATGATCCATGGAAGCTCTCAATCGATTCAAAATATCGGAGTAAGCCTCCTAAAAGGCCCTACCTTAATGGGTACTTTTGCCCAACCTCCTCGGAGTAATCTAGCAGAAGTGGCCACGGTGGAAACCTGCAACATGGTATCTTCTATATCTACAAACGTTCAGAAGATTTTTGGACATGATGTTAGCATGGATCATCGCCAGGTATTACCTCCAAGCCTAATATAAATATTGTAGCAATCAATTTTCTTGGCCTTGGTGACAAACCCAGATCAACGCTCATTGAGTGTTTAGATAGATAGGTCTAAGGAATATGGAACCTCTTCAGATCCTTGGTCACATGTACATTCTACAGAAGAAGCAATCATTCAGTCAATGATGATAGGAGAGGCACTATGGGAAGATTACCACCATCATTCCCATCTTCCGGATTACCACAAAGATTGTTCCAGCGAACTTAATCATACTTGAGCTTTTGATTTTCTATCAAATACTGTAAATATGGTGGATTCCAAGTGAAATCTGTCCAATATTGAAGGAACTATTGCCATAAATATCTCAACCAAACCAAATATAGTAGAAAATATTCATCTCAACAAATCTTGTTCTTCTTCAGAATTGGAAATATATTACACTCTCTTTCGTGAGTTCAGAGATGCCTTTGCATGTTCATATGAAGAAATGCCAGGCATTGACTCGAGTATAGTTGAACATGAAATCAAGATGTATCTAGATGTCAAACCAGTACGACAAAGGCTTCGGCAAGTGCACCCAAAGAAAGTCACTGCCATCGAAGCAGAAGTTGAAAAACGTTTACATGTTGGTTTCATTTACTCGGTTCCTCTAACTGATTGGGTATCGAATATTGCTCCTATGATGAAAAACAAGGAATGATTAGAGTGTGCATTGATTACAAGGATGTAAATCAAGATTGTCCAAAGGACAACTACCATACACCCTTGATCGACCAGATAATTGATGAATGTGCTGGATGAAAAATCTTTTCATTCATGGATGGATTTTTCGGGTATAATCAAATTAATATCTGCCAACTGGACCTATCGAAGATTGCATTTATATGTCCGTGGGGCACATTCACGTACCACAAATTACCTTTTGGTTTAAAGAACGTAGGGGTGACTATTCAGAGGGCTATGAATTATGCCTTCCATGACATCAAGAACATCATTCGACCATATCTCAATGATCTTTCGACTCATTCGCGAAAGAATACTAATCATCAGCAACATTCGAGAGCTATATTTCTATGTTGTCGGTTCTGGTCGTTTACTTGGCTTTATGGTTTGAAAGGACGGGATTCATCTTGACCCATGTAAGGTTCAGGTGATCATAAATATGCCTCCACCTTCAAGTTGCTTCAGATTCAGAAACTCCAAGGGAAAGAAAACTTTCTGAGGAGGTTCATTCCAAACTATGCCGAACTTGCTAAAGGTTATACTCATCTTTTGAAAAAAAGAAGTTCCCTTTAACTAGGATCAGACTGCACAAGCTTCCTTTGATACTCTAACGGAATCCCTACTAAGAGCATCATTAATGTATGCTCCTGATTATCAAAAAGACTTTAACCCGTATCTAGCTATAGTAGATACGACCATCGCAATGGTTTTAGTTCAAGAAGACAAATGGAATCGAACATCCTGTCTATTATTTAAGTCAGAACTTAAATGATACAGAAAGCAAGTACTCCTATGTTGAAAAGCTGGCCCTTGCAACTGTTCAAGTAGTACAGAGATTTCAACACTATATCCTCTTTCACAAAAATAACATTTTCTCAGATTGCAACCCTATGACTTACATTCTGTCACATCAGTTACTTGGGGCAAATATTCGAAATGGATAGCCATTTTTGAAGAGTTTGATTTGGAATTCGTAAAATCCAAATCAAAGAAATCTTTGTTTTTTGTGGAGTTACTGTGCGACTTCCCATCGTCGTCCAATGATTCAACATCATGTTAGCGCTTGAAATTTCACCTCAGGTTGAGAAAGGTAAACCTCAAGGCTACATCAAACCATTTAGCCTCGTAGCTAGCCCTACGAGGCAGGAGAAGGATCTCTCCGGTCTATCTCGTAAAATCTCCAATAGATGAGATGACCAATAAGGTAACACTAATATTAGGCTAGTAAACTAATCAAAGAGTTTGATTTGGGTTTTTTAGGGTTTTTGGTGGCAAATTGAGGGGATGGCAATTTTGGGTGTGGGGATTAGACACAGTTTCTGCAGGGGGTTCTTTGGGGCGAGGTAGGAGACAGTATTGATGCCTTTGATTTAGGTGGATGATTAGGAATGACAGGTGAGAGAGCTAAAGAGAGCAAACAATAACTTTTGAATTCTTTTAGACAGTAGAAAACATTGAATTACAAACTTAAAAGCAGAGCATGGCAAGCATGAATTTTACTTTAACACTTATTTGTTTAATGGCAGAAGTAAAGAAGGAAATGAATCACATAAAAAGCTTACAAGAACATTGAGAAAAACACCTCAACCCTGATCCACTAGAATCCAAAAGGATGCAAACCTGTCCTTCCTTAGCCAAAAATTGCAGAGATACAATGAAATAATACAATGATAGCTTCTCCCTCAAGAGTCCAACCATGAAAATGAGCAAGAAAGTACATAATATAGATGATATAACCTCTTTCCCTGTCTCCATGGGACGAGGTCACTATCCTAGGAGCTGTTTCAACCACTTCTAAACTTAGCACTACAAACTAAGCAATCATAACAACTTGCCTCTATAAACTTGGAAACCAATTCATTCATTTAATTTGTACCCTTTTCATGCATGAATCTTCTAGAAGAGTTACATAAGGGTAAAAGTGTCTAAAAGTACCATAATTACATCAAAGAGAATCATCATTCACCTCAAAAACTCAAACTGAGTCAAATCTGCGTTTTCTAGGCTGTACAGTGCATTTTTGGGCAATTATGCCTGACATGTCGCGCCCCCCTGCCTGACATGTCGCACCCATTTGGAGCCATGTTTGGGGCACTTTCAGGTGGCCAAATTGGGCAAGAGTAGGCTTGCTAGAAAGTTCTGTGAGTCGAATTTCCAACCCAACTAGAATATTTGGATTTGGAGTTCATTTGCCCTGTCCAAAATCAATTCTCCCAAGATAGCTTTCTGCAGTTCAAAAAGGTGGCAGAAAGTCAAATTTTGCATGTTTTTTGATTTTCTGGAGGCCCAAAACTTCACAAAATCTCAAGTCCATCCATGTGCATATGAAACTTTGCATGCAAAATCTGGAAATAATGAGTTTTTGTCAAATGGAGTTGCCGGGACGAAGGGTCTCACCGGGGGTGAGACCCGTTAATGAACAAAAACCTGTAAATTGCCAAAAAATACCAAAATTACCCAAAATGCTCAAAATTTCTTGGGATTTTTGCTGTGGCTGAGGTATTTAGTGCTATGCTCCTTCAAGGAAGCCTCGGCCAAGATACGGAGGGGATCGGGCCTTTTTCTCCGTTTTAGTGCCTCTGCCAACCGCCTTTGAAGCACCTTCATCTTTGCTTTACACATGTGCATCCGCGCCCAATAATGATTTTTCATGTTCCTCAGCAGTTTTTTATTTTGATTGGCCTTAGCCAACAACCTTTTCAAATGAGCATTGTCTGAAATAAACATAGATTCTCGATCTATGGGTCTCAAGTCACCGGGTCTCCTACGAGCCAATTCCCGGTCTTCACGAATTTTCTGCAGCTCATATAGCTTGTGCTCATCCTCAAACTGTTTGTTTCGCTGCTCTAAATAGTTGATTATCCATTTTTCCATCAACAATTTCATGTGCAGCGACTCAATCTCGGTACTTTGCTCTCGGATGATATCCTTGAGCTCTGTGCTAGGAGAACCGGCATCAAGATCAATAACTGGATCACGTGACAATATCTCCTCAATCATGGGCTGCTTGCTCCTCTCTGATACCTGTGCTGCTCTCGGAAACGAGGCCCCTTCCACCTGGTGTGGAGATAACACTCGCGGTGCTGATGAAGAAGGCGAAACCCCTTCCACCTGGCGTGGAGAAAGTACTCGCCGAGCTGCTGCAAATAAGGCCCTTGGGCCTCTCTGATAGTTGACCTGAGGTTAGGAGCTGACATGTCTAGTAACAGGGATATCATGCTGATGTGATGGTCCTCCCTCCTCATGAACAACCTCAGGATGTGGCGGTGATGGTACTGTGAAAAAATCACGAGAGATGAACTCCTCCCATGAGATGCCCTGCTGAGTCAACTGATGCAATACTACTAGCTGAATCAAACCATGATGGTAAAGGCTCTTGTACTGTTGTGCCGGGGTCTTCCTCTACAACGTGGGCACCATCTTCTGAATGTTATGAAAGAAGAAAACCGGGATGTTCATCATCCTCACTCGGGTGAATTGCATCAAGAGGCGAATATGATATGAGTACACTAGTGAAAATCTGCCCTCACAAGTAAAATAATGCATAATGAGCTTCACCATGGGAGCATACTCGCTTCTGAGAAACATGAATGGAAACACACCTGCCAGATGTCTCATGAATGGTGGCCGAACATAAGGCTAAAAGTAAACAAAATCTAACATTTTGCGCTTATTCCACACCTCACCAACATTAGGTATCCCTGTAGCCTGTGAGATCACCTCGAGTGTCAATGTAAAGTTTACCCCTGCAAGGTTGACATGTCCATCATGCAAGTGTAAAACAAAAAGGCGGGCCAACTCTCGGTGGTGCTGAATCCGAGAGATCCTCTCGCAAAATTCGTAGCAAGACATGTACTGGAAACATGATACTACCATAGGACAAGCTTGTAACTCTGTCAAAGAGGTGGGCTCCTCTCACTTATGATGTCCACCCTTCCCTATGAGGCTGCCTCTGTTCCTCAATTTTTGCAGCTGATGATTGGTCATCAGTTTGCTCATAACTTTCGGTTTCTGACATAGTTTAGGAGCAAAGTGGACAAACTGTACTGTTGTTTCTACCTGTAAAAAGTGTTGAATTCTATGCTGTTTCAAGGGGACAAGGACATGAGGGAAATATTAGGGGAGGGATCTTTTTACAAGGAATTAGGAATATAGGAACATAACAGGGAATTTAAGGAAAATATGCAAACAATTATGGAAAATAGGAATACATATTTATAATCAGGAATATTGGAATATCATTTGCAAAAATCATTGCATATGGGAATACATGTATAGAAAGTAAACATATGGGAATATGCATACATTCATTAACAGGGGAAAATAGGGAACATTTACAAAATTCTCTACATATTCACCAACAATTTCTTGCGGTTACTCATGCATATGGTGCAGCAAGATGAGGGTTTGAGTGTTTTGTTTTTTGATGCTTTTGGGAGAGGGGTAGGGTTTATATTTTTAAAGGGAAAGGGGTAGGGTTTATTTTCCTTGCAAATTTAAAAGGGAAATTGACATGGAAACATAGGGAAAATGAAATAGGAATGAAGAGAATGAGAACAAGGGGAAACAATGAAACAACAATAAACCCTAGCACCTTTTACAAATTTATAAATAGCCATATGGAGTGTTTCTTCTTGCACAATTTGATCATTACAAGCACATTCATGATGTTTCCCAACTAACCAGCAACCATTCACAAGTTTGAAGGGCCTACCTCAAGCGATTTGATGAATTAAAGGAGGCTTGAGCAATTCTGAAATGAGTTGGGGGAAGACAGTTTGACAGGTCACGCAGCACGCCCAACAAGTCGCGCTCCTCTTGATGTGTCGCGCTCGTTGCAAAATTCCTCTGTGTGAGACCCTTTGACAGGTCGTGCACCTCCCAACAAATCTAACTGTCATCGCACCTCTATGTCAAAATTTAGTGGTTCATTGAAAAGTGCTTGCAGGTTGCTATTGTTCTAATAACCAGGGAGCTGTCATCCTTCCTGTCTATTGAATAATAGTCTTGTAGACCTTCTAACTGGTTGCAGCTGGCCATCACAGAGCCCTGTGCATCTGCTGGTGCAATCAGTCTTCTCCATCATCACTTTTACTTTAAGCTATGGGTAGTTGGTGGTTGAAAGCCTTGTAGTTTGGGGGTATTCACCCATGTCTGGGGTAAATCATAGTAGGAGTGGTTATCTGGCTTAAAGGTGCTGCACATCGTCCATCTATCCATCATTTCATCCAATAGAACTGTTAAATTTTTAATGTTCCTGAGCATCACTGATATACAACCTAGGTGAGTTTCTTGGGGTGATAACATTAATTGGCACCGTTGCCGGGGAGAGGAAATCGGAGCTCAAGCTTCCCTGGGAGAAGGACATAGTTTCAAGCTTTGATGATAGACAAGGTTTGGACACAGAATTTGGTTGTAATCATCTGTTTGGCGACTCCATAGGTGGAAGACCATCCTTTTGTGACTCCACATTGAAGTTCTGGCTCAGTTTGTGAGGCATACAAGAAGGAATCCTCAGAAATCTCCAGCTGAATCGTTGCTTGACCCTGAAAGAGTTGTTAAATCGAAGAAATCATCAAAGAAAGGGGCATTAGCATCAGGTAATCCTAAAAACTCTGATTCATCTCTGAAAAATGAGTTTATAGCTGAAGAATCACAGCCTGAAGTCTTAGAGCCCAGCACTGTTAATAGAGAAATTCATTCAGAGATTGATTTAGCCCCTTGTGCAGTTAGTTCCCCTTTGAATCTAAGTCCAAAGAAAATTTCCCATACTGTCCAAAATATCCAAATATCTTCGCCATCCATCGCATTATTTAATACTTCTCCATCTGTTAGCATTCCTCCGTATATTCCAAATATGGCAGGAAAGAAAGCACCTACTAGGATTGGGAGGATTGTTGCTGCTAGATATGGACCTTTGGCATTGCCTGCGCCTCTAAATCCTATGCCTGTGGGAGAATATCAAAAATATATGCCTAAATTTACTGGAACAGAGGGAGTGACAGCTGAAGAACATCTTGAAGCTTTTTATAGTTATGCTGATAACCTAGATATAAGTGAGAATGATGTATGGATGAGAATTTTTGTCCAGATCCTTGATGGAGAGGCTAGGAGATGGTTTAGAGAATTACCCCAAAGATCTATAATAGACGTTGAAGCATTATATGATGCAT
The DNA here is from genome assembly GCA_000404065.3 of Pinus taeda. Taxonomy (NCBI): domain Eukaryota; kingdom Viridiplantae; phylum Streptophyta; class Pinopsida; order Pinales; family Pinaceae; genus Pinus; species Pinus taeda. The sequence goes on along the minus strand of APFE030093783.1, from coordinate 238,792 downwards.
TTTTGAAGCAATGGGGAGATAAGAAGGACTTATTATATTATCATACTGAGTTTGGAAACTTGAAAAGAGAAAAGGGTGAATCTTTGCATGACTTCAATAAGAGATTTAATAAGATGTATAGTAAGATACCAGCTGAGGCAAAGCCTACCCCCACCACCGCCAAGCTCACATACGCTAATGCTTTTGACCCTGATTTCTGCTTACTGTTGAGAGAAAGAAGATGCCCTACCTTGAATGATATGCAAGAAGCAGCCCTGGAGGTGGAATCAAATATTATGGCAGCAGAGAAGTTAAAAAGTCAAATTGATAGAAGAAAGCCGAGAGGGGAGGCTTCTTCTTCTCAGGCTACAACTTCAGAGCCTAAGTTAGAAAAAATGACTAAGATGATAGAGTCATTGGCTGCTGAAGTTTCAAGGCTAAAAGTAGAGCAAGATTCAGGCAAAATAAGGCAGCAAAACACATTTGCTCCAAGAAATCCAAACCCATTTAGAAAAGCAAATGATCAGCTACAAATCATGCAAAGAGGTGAACAAGCCAAAGAAGATCATACGGTTAAGGCTCCTTTTCAAAATGCAGTAATGGAGGGGGAACAATTCGAAGAAGAGGAGGATGAAATTCACTGCATGGAAGATAAATGTAGTGTTGTACTTTTAACATTGGCTGAATATGAAGAGTCATTGAAGCAAGAGCAAAACAAGCAAGGATAGGATAGTGGTGTTGTTCTGCAATCAGGTGAGCAGCAGCGCAAATATAATCTAATATCCAATGCAAATAATGCCAAAGAAACAATTGCATAAGAAGCTGCTACTCAAGTAGCTCCACAAAATACCAGGCAAAGAAGATTAGCAACTGATCCGGTCACCCTCAAAGTTCCAGTTCAAGAGGTAAAAACTGTTGATAAACCTTTCTCTTCTTTCAGTTTTGAGTCAGAAGTTCAAAAATTGAAGGTTGCTGTGCCTCTAGTTGAGTTGGTCAAGAGTGAATTGTTCATAAAACCCATCCTTGAAGCCCTTGAGCTACAGTCTAAACAAACCTCCATGGACTCTATCAATTTACAAGATGATAAGACTGCTATTGTGCTTAGTCCCATGATTGAACCTGCTGATAATAGTTCTCATCTTTCTATGTTTCATTGACTATCCATGATAAAATCCTCCACAATTGCCTACTAGACACAGGTGCCAGCCACAATCTAATGCCTAAAACTGTCATGGAAGAGTTAGGCCTTGATATCACTAGACCTTATCCTGATTTGTTCTCTTTTGATTCAAGGAAGGTAAAATGCCTTGGATTGATTAAGGATCTAGCCATTACCTTAACCCAACTGCCTATGAAGAGTATGATGATGGATATAGTGGTGGCCGATGTCCCTCCGAAGTTTGGTATGCTGTTGTCTAGAGGGTGGATTAAGAGACTAGGAGGGACATTACAGAATGATCTATCTTATGCAACTGTCCCAGTGTTTGGAGGAGAAAGCAAGAGATTATATAGAGAAGCACAGCTGGCATATATCATTAGTGATGAGAAGAATCCTACAAACCATCCCATATATGCAGTGGACACTGATTTTGGTGCATGCATTCTTCAAATAGAAGAATCTCAGAAGGCCTCATTGCAGATCAGGAAACAATCAGATCAGGCCGAGCATGATATAGAAGGACAGATTTGGGAGATGTTCTTTGATGGAGCTTGTACCAAAGAAACTGCAGGAGCAGGGGTGGTGCTAGTATCCCCACGGCAAGAAAGAGTTGAATTGTCTCTGAAGTTGGTATTTCAGGTGACAAACAACATAGCAGAGTATGAGGCTCTGCTATTGGGCTTTCATGCAGCCAAAAACAGAGGAATAAAGAAGCTGAAGGTATTTGGAGATGCTGATCTGATAATTCAGCAAGTAAATAAAACATTCCAAGCAAAGCATCCAAGGCTGAGAGCATACAGAGATGAGGTGTGGAGAGTCAAAGACTCCTTTGATTTTTTCTGCATTTCATATATTCCTAGAGCCCAAAATCAGCTTGCCGACTCCCTTGCTGTCTCAGCTAGTCTGTTTATACCTCCATCGCCTCCCAAACTAGTTTATGAGGTACAAATGAAGTATAGGCCCTCCTTGCCTGATAATGTCCACCATTGGAAGGTTTTTGATGATGATGATGAGTTAAATAGGTTTCTTCAAGTCATTGATGAGTTCTCTGAAATGAAAATTGACCAAAATAATGATGCTTTGCTAGAAGCTCCCAAGTCCTAGCTTAGAGATAAGATTTGCAAGAATAGCATAGTCTAGCTTCCTAGCAACCACATTCCTAAGGGTCTAATTCCTCTTGAGTGATTATTTGATCAAAATGATGTGCCTTACAAAGCTGCCTATAAAGAAGATCAATCTGCTATGTGTAAGCATAATATAGGAAGCCCAGGTCAGCCCAAATTCATAAATTTGTCCGCTAATCTATCTGTTGATCAGAATGCAGAGTATTGCAAGTTAATAAGGTAGTTCGCTGATGTTTTCTCTTGGGAGTACATCGATCTGAAAACATATGACAAAAATGTAATTCAGCATAAAATTCTACTTGAAAAAGACATTATTCCTTTTAAACAGAAGCTGAGACCAATGAATCCTTTGCTCCTTCCTCTGGTGGAGAAAGAAATTAAAAAGTTGCTGGCTGCTAAGATAATAGCACCTCTCAAATATTCTAAATGGGTGGCGAATCTGGTTGTTGTGAGGAAGAAGAATGGAGAAATCAGACTGTGTGTTTGATTTCAGGAATCTAAATAAGTGCTCCAAAAAGGATAATTATCCTCTGCCAAAAATGGAGCATTTGTTGCAGCAAGTCTCAGGTGCCAAGATATTGTCTTTTATAGACGAATTTTCAGGCTTTAATCAAATCACTGTGCATCCAGATGATCAAGAGAAGACAACATTTACCACGCCTTGGGGCACGTTTATGTATGCTAAAATGCCATTTGGGCTGATGAATTCTGGAGCCACCTTTCAACGCACTATGGATATGGCTTTTGTGGGAGAAAAGGATAAATTTGTGCTAATCTACCTTGATGACATAACAGTCTATTCCAGCAGCCATCATGATCATTTACAACATTTAAGAAAGGTGTTTTTGAAGTTCAGAAGGTTTGGCATTTCACTCAATCCCAAAAAATCCCAATTCGCTTTGGAAGAAGGCAAACTGCTGGGGCATGTAGTGTTGGCTGCAGGTGTTCAAATCGACCTAGAAAGAGTCAAATCAATTCAGGCCGTGGCTCTCCCTAGATCAAAGAAAGATATACAATCTTTTCTAGGAAAAATCAACTTTGTAAGGAGGTTCATTCCTAATTTTGCAGAGCTGGTCAAGCACATACCCTCCATGTTGAAAAAGGAAGCAAAGGTAAGATGGACTGATGCAGTAAGGAAATCTTTTGATTCCATTAAGAAGGCTATTATGCAAGCTCCTAATTTAATAAGCCCTGACTATAGCAAGGAGTTTCACTTGTTTTCATTTGCCTCCAAGGACACAATCGCAGTTGTTCTGTTGCAGCAAGATGAAGCAGGTCAAGAGCATCCAGTGGCCTTTTTCAGCAAGAATTTAAGGGATGCTGAGCTAAGGTACGATATTGTTGAAAAGTAGGCTTATGCTCTTGTCAGATCTTTGAAAGCTTTCCAAGTATACATCTTGCATTCCAAAATAGTTGCATATGTGCCTTCTGCAGCAATAAAGGATGTATTAACGCAGCCTAATACTGATGGAAAAAGAGTGAAATGGATTGCAAAAATGATAGAATTCAACATAGAGCTGAAGCCCACCAAGCTGGTAAAGGGTCAAGGGCTTGCTAAATTGTTGACTGAAGAAAATTGCGGGTCTTTGGACATGGATTTCTTGTTCACTGTGGCAAAAAATGGTCGAATAGAAGAGCATGAAATAGCCGAATCAGAGGATAAGCAGTCGGTGGCCGAAATCCTAGCTTCATGTAGCTGGTATGCTGCAATAATCAATTTCCTCCTAAGGCTTGAAGTCCCTTCATATTTCTCTCAAAGTCAAGCAAGAACTTTAAAACTCAAGGCAACAAAATATTGCATCAATGATGGCTTGCTCTATTGGAGGGATCCATCAGGAGTACTTTTAAGATGCCTGGACAAAGAACAGTCAATAGAGGTTATGCAGCAATTCCATGACAACATGTGTGGAGGACATCATTACTGGAAAACGACAGCCCATAAGATTCTTAGAGCAGGGTACTATTGGCCCTCTTTATTTTCTGATGCATTTATTTTTGTTAAATCTTGTGACAGGTGCCAAAGATTTGAAGGTAAGCAGCAATTAAAATCCCTACCCCTAAAGCCAATAATTGCAAAGGGACCTTTTCAACAGTGGGGTTTGGATTTCATTGGTGAAATCAACCCAAATTACAGTGGCCAGCATAGGTGGATATTAGTTGCCACTGATTATTTTACAAAATGGATTGAAGCAATCCCAACAAGGAAGGCTGATCATAATGTGGTCATGAAATTATTATCAGAAAATATTTTCAGCAGATTTGGTTGCCCGCATAAGCTAATAATAGATAACGCAGCAGCATTCAAGGCAAAAGAATTGGTGGAAATGTGTGATTCAATGGGCATTAAACTTGTTCATTCCACATCCTATTACCCCCAAGGGAATGGTTTAGCAGAATCCTCTAATAAAATTCTGATTAGGATAATTAAGAAGCTGTTAGAGGATAATAAAAAGAATTGGGATGCCAAGCTGAAGTATGCACTTTGGGCAGACAGAGTGACCATCAAGAGATCTACAGGCTGCTCTCCCTTCAAGCTGGTATATGGTACTGATGCCATTTTTCCAATTCAACTTACCCTCCCTGTGGCAAAGTTGCTCCAAACAGCACAGAATGAAGAGGATGATATGGCAAATAGAATCACTGATTTAATAGAATCGTATCAGATTCGAGAACAGCTGGTTGAAAAAGCTATAGCACATCAGCAAAAGGTCAAGGAAGCCTTTGACAAGAAGGCAAAAAGAAACAATTTCCAGGTTGGGGATTTGGTCATGAAATGGGATGCTTTTAAAGAAAAGAAAGGAAATCATGGGAAATTCGATGCTCTCTAGACAGGCCCGTTCATTATTTCACAGATTCAAGGGAACAACACCTTCATACTGAAAAGTATGGAAGGGGAGACAGTCTTTGATGGCCCATTTAATGGGTGGTTTTTGAAAAACTATGTCATTTAAGGTCTTTGGCCTTAAAGCTGTAAATATTTTGCTTTTATCGGTTGTTAGTGTAGCTATAGTAGACTCCATGCCCAATGGAGCACTAAGAATTTTTACTAATTTGATTTGTTGTGGGAAAGGCATTGATTTGCAGGTTCTTGAGACCTCACAAGGAGGATCTCAACCCCAAAAGGAGCCAGTGTTAGCTCTGTTATGTAAAAGGATAAGAAAATGGATTCAAGCACTCTCAAAGGCTGCAAACACACCTAAGTGCATGCTAAGCGAACCATTGTTGTTGTTCAAATCTTCAAATTTTGGCTAAAATCTTCCTATCGGTTGAAGAAGTTCGAAGAGGAAAGCCCTTGGAGGGGCGGAAATACACTATCGGAAGCCTAAAAATGCTCCAAAACCATAAAAAAAATAAAAAATGCAGGATTAGAGGTCCAAAACCATATCAGCCGTTGGATCTGGCCGATCAACGATCTAGATTGCATCGGCATTTTGCAGTCAGAGCAGGCGAACAATGGCAGCGATACAGGAGACCTCACCAATGAGCGATCACCGATATCGCATCAGCGGGCCATAAATGGAGGACTTACAAAAGAGGTTTGGGCCTTTATATTTGGCGATATGCGATCGCTGGCATCGCATCGGCGTATCGCATTGGCGCTATCAAATGGGGTAGGGCCTATTGTATATATATATTTGCGATCCGATGAGCCGGACCCGACGGGTATTCAACATTATATCGCATAAATTTTCAGTTCCGCCAGCGGAAAATTTTTCCTGTGTTTTCAATGAACTTCAAACATAAGCCAAAACATATCAAATCAGCAGGTAGCAAGTCGACACTTCGCTGTCGGCACTTTCAAAAGGGCGGAGCTTTTATACAAGGCATGTATGAGACCCGAAAGGCGGACCCGATAGAAAAGATATATGTGTGTGGGCCCTTGATATTTAAAAAATAGCAAGGTGGGCGATATTTCTCAGTGGCGCAAAGATGATTAAAGCAAGCATGCAGTAGTACAGCGCAGTAGGCAACTACCTTCAATTAACAGTATGGCCGAACAGGATAGAAGATGTGCCTCAAACAGATCAACATTTATCAGTCATGATTGAGCCGTGGCTGAACCTTTTGAAGTCCAGGTGAAGCATTATGGGCGGGAATGAGCAGTTTGACTGTATTGCATTGTTTAATAAGCATTTATCAGTCATGATGGAGCCATTTCAGTGTTCGGCGACTGCAGTTAATCAACAGTATGGCCGAGGAGGAAGTAGGACACGACAGATCCAGTCAAAGCATTCAATGGCTATGGGCTTCACCCATATTTCATTCCACCTGCCCAAGAAGGACCGCAGAGCACCAGAGAGGGACAAAACTATTCAAAACACAGTCAGATTTGTGTCAAAGGCCCATTTCTAAATGTAAATATGGTTGGTGGCCATTTATGAGCTCCTGCACGCATTGCTTAACAAAGATATTTTGTATTGTAACACTATATATACTCAGAACTCAGATGTAATCAGATTGAGGAGTGTTTTGATGAATGAGAGCTTATTGTAGCCTTTTAACTTCTAGAGACTGTAAATACCATGAGACCTACAGCTTCTGGTCTTGATTTCCACTAATACAAGCTTCTTTTGCTATCACCTGCTCGCTTTTCGCTTCTTTCATGTTCTAGGTTGTGCCTGCTTTGCATTTAATTGATGTGCTATGAATATTAGGCATTTGAGGGGCTGTCATTACACCTCTATGTCAAAATTTAGTGGTTCATTGAAAAGTGCTTGCAGGTTGCTGTTGTTCTAATAACCAGGGAGCTGTCATCCTTCCTGTCTATTGAATAATAGTCTTGTGGACCTTCTAACTGGTTGCAGCTGGCCATCACAGAGCCCTGTGCATCTGCTGGTTCAATCAGTCTTCTCCATCATCACTTTTACTTTAAGCTGTGGGTAGTTGGTGGTTGAAATCCTTGTAGTTTGGGGGTCTTCACCCATGTCTGGGGTAAATCATAGTAGGAATGGTTATCTGGCTTAAAGGTGCTGCACATCTTCCATTTATCCATCGTTTCATCCAACAAATCTGTTAATTTTTAATGTTCCTGAGCATCACTAATATACAACCTAGGTGAGTTTCTTGGGGTGATAACAGTGCATATCCTTTACAAATAAGTCTTGCCTTGTTTCTAACCACATCCCCATTTTCATTCAGCTTATTTTTGAAAATCCATTTTGTCCCTATGAGATTCTTATATTTTGGTCTAGGAACCAACTCCTAAGTGTTATTCTTTCAATCTGCTCGAGTTCTTCCTCCATGGCCTTGAACCAACATTCATCTTTGCAAGCCTTCCTTACATTTTGTGGTTCAGTGTGTTACGCAGTAATTTGTCACCGTTGGTCACCGTCCTTGTTACCCTTGCTTTCGCATACTGGAGGACACATTTATGGACCTGTGACCAATGACACATCTTAAAAACACTTGCATTGGATTCTCCTAAGTATGAACTTCAAAATCCCTGAAGACACCTTTCGAAGATTAGCCCTAAAAAGTGTCCTTTTTCTATTAGCGCGGGTCCACAGTGTCTAACCCGCGCCAATGGCTCAGTTCCTCCAAAAAGGGCGCGCCCATGGACGCTCTGTCACAGAACAAAGCCCGCGCCACCCAAATTTGGTCATGATTTTTGGCCAGCGCGCACTGAAGTGTTTTTTCCTCCATTTCTTATGCAGTTCTCTGGGGAAAAATCCCATGGAAGTGGTCGAGTGTCGTCTTTTCTATCCATGACAACCCAATCCAGTGGCTATTCTGGGACAATGCCAAATCTTCAGCAGGTGTCCGGATACAATGCATACTTCCTCCTACTCCATCTATAAATGGCTGTCACCCTGCATTGAACCAAGAAGTTTTGCTAGAGCTAAGGTGAGCTAAGATTATGCTGGATTGATAGTAAAAATTAAGAGCTATAGAGGAGTTATGCTGCCGAAATATTGAGAGAGAAGAGGTCACTTTGCAAGGCATGTTTAGCTGCTGACCCAGTCAGAGGGGGTTCAACGTCAGGCCTCTTTGGTTGTAATCCTTCTCTTCTTTTATTGAATAATGAATGACTATCATTATGGTTCCACTCATGTGTCTTCTGATGATATTTGAGTTATATATTGTTTGACTGATATATAATTGCATGTACTAGATTTTACGCTTGTGTTTGTATTGTTCTTTGCTTGTGCAAGTGTCCGTTTACGTGGAGCATAAGGATTGTGACCAGCCAAAGCTAAAGGACGGGAATGGCGTTTCTTCTGCAACAAATAGCGTTGGATTCCAGGTAGATCATTCTAATCGATCTTTTGATTTATGCAATTAGGAACTTGCGTGTAGCGTGTGTGATTGTTGCTAGACCCGAGTTGGGCTAGTGGGATCGCCTCTGTCCGCAGAGGGGATTTACCAGTTCAACAATTTGGCGACTCCGCTAGGGAATTTGCTTGTTAATTGTTTTTGTATTGTTTGATTTGTAAATTGTGGACGAAGTCTGAAGAGCGGCCAGGTAGCCTTCGAAACACTCCTGCTATGCAGAAGTGAAGTAGATCAACGCCATTTCAGTCGATCTCCGGTTCAGTTTACAAACTGAACAACCTCAATCTTGCCTTGCATGTCATTTTTCTCTAGTTTATTTGTCTAAATAGTTTTCTTGGTTAGAGTTCTTGCTATTTTTTACTTTCTGGCTCTGTCTAGATACTAGAAACCAAGCCTGGGACCATCCGTTCTGTCTTTTTGCCTGGCAAACTCCGCCAGCGCGTTTTTTCTTTGAACAGTCGCGCTGGTTGGCGCATGTTGCTCTCAGACAACTCGTGCCAATCTTTGTTTAGCGCGAGTTGTAGACTTACAGTCGCGCCACACTGGTTAATTTTTTAAATTAACTGGTTAGCCAGTCTCTTAAGCTTGGATCTGTGTCTTTTTGCTCTTTTTATACCTCCTGGAAGTTTGCTAGACTGTTATTTGGCTGGTGGTTCTTTCCATCCTTCAGTTGTTTGCCTTTGTCCATCGATTTTACATCTTGGCCTTTGTGGCTTTGTTATCGAGCCTTCTGTTGGATTTGTGATTTACTAATCCAGTCATTTTATTGATTGATTTCTACATTCTTCTGGTAGTTGTATCAGTTTTCCATTTCATGCTGCAAGTGCCTCACTTTTAGCTTGCTTGTTTTTACCTGACTTCATTGGGACTTAGATTACATAGTTCTTTGAAGATCTTGGTTTTTCTTTGCTTTGCTGGGTTATTGTTCATGTTTCAGATCTGGTTATAGATTCTTTGGAGTGATTTATCTGTTTGTGCATATCTCTTGAAATACATTAAGTGCATTATACTATTTTTTAAAAGAAAAGAAAAAGGGATTTTTGCTTTTCATTAATTAGCATGTTATGTTAATTTCTGCTTTTAAAAAAGAAAAAAGAAAAGATTTTCCTTTCTTGTTATTAGCCGCATTAGGATTTTTGTGATCGTTTTGTTGTGTGAACCTCTCAACTCTTCTATAGCTAGAATTCATCCAAACGAAACGGATACAATTTTCGCATGTAGTTGCATTTAGGACATTTCAAGAGATCACATACGGTAAGACCGGAAACTGAGACTTAATCAAAAGATAAACCATAAAATGAACTCAATGAACCTAACAACGCATTGAAACTTAACGCTCACATTCTAGAGGTCTAGGTTAGAGACGTGTTCCGGCGTCGTTAAGCCTGGTAGTTTATCGTTGAGTGGTTGGGTGATTCCTCCAAGGTGAAACGATAGGTGCTAGTACGGACTGTGCTCCCACGTACCGTCGAGTATAAATTGGGAGACCCCTATAGGCTTGCAACCTTTGATCCATAGGAAGCCGAGTTTGCCGCCGTACAAACCGTAATGCACTGAACACAGCATTCGGGAAGATTGACTGCAGTACAGGAAGTCCTTGGTGATCTTCTGATCGCTAAGGTGTATAAGCAGTTTTATGGATTGTTTGGCAAACCCTTTTACCTAGATTTCCAGAGTAGTCAGCTTTTGATCCTTTTCAGACTCTCTAACAGAAAAGGTGTAAGTGAGCAGCTTGTCACTTCGTGCTCATTAAACAATCGAAGGAGACTAGAGTCATCTTTTCGTCCTTTTCTCGACTCTTTAAAAATGAAAAGGTCAAGTCAAGTGTCTTAAAATCTATTTGGCCACGATCACATTACCTGGTTAGATTTTGTGTGCGTTAGCTTGAGTAGGATTTCGTTTTTCTATGGAAACTTTTCCAGGGTTCACCAACCCAGGTTCCCCTCCTGACGGAAATCCTGGTCATTTCCCTTCTCCTGGGAATGCTGGTGCTCTTTATATGGAGACATTATCCCTTCCAGGGTTAACTGTCGGGTTGCCTATTTGGTTATTTTCAAACTCTATGGTCCCTACTGTGTCAGCTGATATTTCATCAGTCCCTCCACCTATACAACCTTATGTTGAACCCAAGGTGGACCCCTCCCCTTCGATGCCTACTTCTACGTCTCCTTCTTGTACTTCGCCTGGTGAAAGTCTCGATTCGAGTAACCGGGTGGATGAGAAGAAGAAGAAGAAGTATGCCAAGGGAGAGGCTCCAAACACACCAGCGACTACAAGCACAACTACTGCTCCATCACGGACACCAGAAGTTGGATTCCTTCCCACTCCTCCACGGAAGGTTAAGTTTCCTTGTCGATTATGCGAGGAGAACCATCTTCTTCGTGATTGTCCTGGCATTCCCAGGGTCTTAGAATTATGGTCCCACAATCCGGTCCGCCTCGCTGATGCTACCTCCTCCGTTGGAAAAGGTAAGGGAAAAGGGAAGATTTGAATCCCCTACA
>APFE030093783.1:196608-210156 GCA_000404065.3 Pinus taeda | reverse complement strand
TTTTTTTTTACTATCTATTAGCTTAAATTTACTTCCATATAACTAAATCCCATTTAAGTTACAATAAAATTTTTAATTTAACTAACTATTAACTTAAACACTGATTAAAATTATTTTATATTTATATATATTTTTATTTTTAGGTAGGGTCACCGAATTAACTAACTTCCTTGAAATTATAAAAATGATTTTATGACTTTGATACCTAAGTCAAAATTAGTCGTTGGAGGCCCTGCACAGAGTATTTAACATGCAAAGCTGGATCTGTTTCTTCAACTTGTCCTGACGATGAACCACACTGGTTGGTTCAAAACGCGTCGACAATGATTTTCTGAATGTGATTTACGCCGAAATTTCTTCTTACAATTGTTATGGATCACAGAAGCCTCAATTCAACCATAAACTGAATACCACAATAGATCAAGAAAAGAAAACATAGAGCCAACCCACACAAACGCAAAAACATTACACAAGTTGTCAAATGAAGTTTCTTTATTAATGGCAGTAATCTCACAAGACAACAGCAACATTTGATAGAGAGAAGGCAAACCTTCTTATAAAAAAAATTAACGGCTAGTTGGATGACTCCTCTAGCAAACTATTTTTTACTAGTCATCCAAATCATGGGGGCTTAGCAATTACATAGAATATCACATTACAAGAATAATTTTTCACACCAAGCGGTTGAATTAGTTCACAAAACCCATATTGGTTCGTGGTTCCCATTGCTTGTGGTCCAGATAAATAAATGAGGAAGAATAGTAACCATAAGTAGCTCAATATCCCATCCCAATATCCTTAAGGGAACTTAAGTTGGCCAATAATAGTTCGACTTGGTCTAATAGTTGGTCCTTTACTGAATTTCTCTGTCCAAGATACCTCCAATGACTAATTTGACGTTTAAAACAACTAGATGACTCTCAAAACAGCTAGTTTGCTTGACTTTTCCTCTTTAGTAAACCTGACTTTCCCACGTGTGCTCTACATCTCCAACACTTTGATGATTTTGACCATTCGGCCCCTAGGTTTGCTATCACTTGCCCTAATTTGAACTAGATATTCCTTCAATTTCCCATATCCTACATAGCATTGCCACATCATCATTGTCATGTCCACATCACCATGCCCTTGTGATTGTTTTCTAATGCCCTACGGCATCTAAGGATTCTGAGACTTGGACTTTTTCCTCTCCTTTTCTACACTATTTATGACGTGATGCATGCCTCAAATTGTCCAGCGCTGACCTTGTTCTTGTTAGTTTTTGTAGCATCAGACAAGTGTTCTAGTCTCAACTTTGGTAAGAGAGGCTAAAAAACACAATATTTCCAAAACCTAGAAAATTTTTCAAGAAAAAAACACAGAGAGACAAGTCAATTAAGTTAATTGATCAATAATTAAAAAATGCCTAAGTCTAACTTAGGCAAATTGATTAATTAATAGCAATTAATTGAGAAAGATTGAGAATGCTCTAGAAACTCACACAGATTGAGTTTGAGATGCTTTGGGCCATTAACGGGGATGTAATCATGGTCGTTGGTTCACAAATGAGAGATTATAAAAGTAGGTCGAGATAGACACACCAGAGACACATCGAGTGAGTGGGTGATCTAGGTAGATCAAATTTCTCAGAGAGCAGAGATTTAGCTAGGGAAGGAATTTAAGCCTCATATCGAGTAGCAGAGGCTGACAAGTAGCAACAGAGAGATTCTGGAGGAGTATCAAGTTCCAGAGAGGAAGAGCAAGAGACTGAGTTTTTTTCCCTCAATGAGGCTATGTAGGGACTGCATAGGTAGCTTCAGAGGAGGGTTCGATCTAGCTGGAGAGAGGGTTGATTCAGTCACTAGTGGTCGGGAAATTTTCCAAAAGGCAAAGTGAGTCATTCTTAGAGGCTGAGTTGGGAAGAAAGACAACATCAGAGCACTTTCAGAAGCAATCTAAATTGGCATGTGCAAAGGTTGATGCGGGGTGTTCAAACAACTTATTTGAGCCAGTTTCAAAGCTGAGATCAATGTCAGGTGAGACAAAAATTATCTCACTAATTTTTGGCTAGATTATTTTGCTAAGGATTGCCAATTCGGCATTCATATTTTTGTACTCACATTACACTGTTGCATAATAATAATAAAACCCTCATTTGTTGCACTAGTTTTCCCACATTGGGTTTTTTCGAGCACATTTGTCCAAAAAAACGGTGTCAATTTTATTGTGTGTGCTCTATTACCACACAATCTAGTAGGGGTCATAGGAGGAGCTCCAAAGCGACTTCTACTATACCAAGTGCCAACAATGGGACAAGAACCCATTTTCACCTCAGTTAATGTCCCCTGCACTTTATAGACTTTCACCGATGGGAGGAGCCCCGATATAAAGGAAATCACTAAAAGGGGTAAGCCAATGATGAAGAACTATGTAATTTTCAAATCCCATTCAAGGGAGAGACTCAAATGATAGCTTGCTTGCTTGAAGGGCGAGGTAAAGGGTTCTCCAAGAAAGGCTTAGAAGGAGAATTCAACCTAGGGGATAGAGATATTCTGTTATGAAGTAATATCTTAGACCTAAGACACTAAAGGACATGAATCCTTAATGACCCTATCACAACAAGAATAATGAAGATGTGGGACCACAAAGAAGCCTTAACATTTGGGAAGATCCAAGCTTGACCTAAGGTTTGAATGAACCTTAGGAGAGTCTCTACATTAAGCGAGGATATAGGAAGGTCACAAAAATGATTAACTTATGTTGAGTTTTTGAGTAGATGGACCTTCAAAATGCGACTAACCAAAGAATTCCTAGACCAAAACAATTTCGGAGGTAGGGCTTGATGTTTCTCACAAACCAATTGTGGGATAGGCCTTAAATTTGGAGGGCTTGTAGGAGACACCCCAGTGCAATTCCTCACCAACTCGCTCACCAAGTGGATGCCTCTAACGGAATTTGCTTGATTCCCTAGCTGGTTCATCTCGGGTTAGGTCAAAAAATTGTGGAAAGTAGAAAAGACGAAGTTTAGGGTGATCACCAAAGAGAAGGACCAGTGCCTACCTAATTGGGATGGATGGAGTCAAGCTAAGTTTGATTTTTGACACTTATGCATTACCAAGGAGTCCTTGCAGCTTTGCTAGCTTAGAGAGGTACTAGTTAGGTCACAAGAGGAATTTATACTTCAGTTTGCAGAATTTGATGGAGTTTCAAGATGAAAGGTGCACAACCCACACCTACAAATATGCGTTCTTCTTGCCAAGATGAATAACATAATCACTAAAAGAGCACTTACACGACAAAAGAGTCTATCCATCCATCACATTTGCAAACATGAAGCTCCAAGATAAGACAGCAATAACCCAAACATCAAAATGCATCAAGAATACTCCAATTCATCCATCAATTGTAGGTCCAAATGCTTTTTAAGAGAAGAAATCCAATCCCGGTGATAATGAATTTTAAATGAAGCTCTCCATGTATTTATATGAACCTTTTAGGTATATGAATGGCCTAATTTAGACTAATAATGCCCCTAGAATAAAATAATGTGCAAAAAATAACACTACTTTGGTGACAATCCCACCAAATAGCTCCACAAACTGAATAATAAGCCTCTCAAGAGGGTCGAAATGCTAGAACAATAGCTAATGTGGTTGTTGGGAGGCCAAATCAAGTCCCTCGTGTCAAAATGAATAGGAGGGCTCCAACAACAATTATGAAGGAGGTGGCCCCTTCATCTCCAAGAAAATAACCTATGGTGCTCCCAATTGGTTGTGTGGGCACAAAGAATGGCCTCATCGGTCTCCAACTGAATTGATCAAACCTGTGTTCCAACTATAAGGGTGGTAATAATGATGCAAGCCTTCCCTTGTCTCACTAGTGTTGAAGAATGTTACTAGGTTCGGACTTCATAATTGTACTTGAAGTCAAAATGTAATATATTTGTCAAAAGAAAAGCAAAAGGAATTTTTATTATTATTGAATTGACTTGTTAAAGCCTGGGTTTCATGCTTGGGTCAATTGTTATAAATCAAGCCTCCACTGTAGGGTTTAGGATTGTTTATTTGGGTCAAAGTCAATTTGTTGATTGATCAAAGACTCTTCCATCAAGTCTCCTTTTGTTGGCTTCAAATAGATTGTCATCAAGTCGGCTTCGTTCAAGTGACATCATGTCAGCCTAACCTTAAATGAAGACACAACAGTTAATGAAGTCATGTCAGCCTATTTCAAGAAGAAGCCACTATAAATACAAGCCTAAGGCCTTCACTCAAATTAGAAGTTTAGACAAGAATTTAAAAGGAATATGTTTCGATATTTACAGGGAAGAGCTCGAATAGGGTACAGAGAATCTCGGTGCTACCACAGTAACCATAGTTTGATAACCACAATTCGGAGCTACCACAATGAGAAGGGTTTGAAGGTCCCACAATTTCGGTGTCATTACAGCTTGATTCTACCACAGTGAGAAGGGTTTGGTGCCTAACAGGTTTGGTGCCATTATAGCTCGGTGTTACCACAGTGAGAAAGTCTCTATACTACCACTGAGAAAAGGTCACAGTGCAACTACAATGATGAGGTCTCATTATAATTACAATGATAAGATCTCACTGTTATTATAGTGATGAGATCTCGGTGCTATTATAAGGTCTAGGTGCATCACAGTGACAAGAATTCAATGCTAACACAATGACATGGATTTTGGAACGCAAATACAATGCAAAGAAGAACAAACAAGGATGACTTGATGGAGGTAGTCTCGAGTCTAAGTTGTAAGGGTCTTGGTTGTCTCATCTTGAATCTACTAAAGGAAGAATTTTGACTGGGTTTTCCCCTGGCAGCGTGCCTACATCTTGTGTTCTCTTCTATTTGTTGCTTGGCATTAGTCTTAATGATAAGAAAAGATAATTCAAAAGAACAAATAATAATAATGAAAAACCTCACAAGATAATGTCATAATAAGAGAAATTGTTTAACAGCCACTCTTTGGATTTCTCAACATGGTATCAGAGCGATGGCCGTGGTCAAAGGCAGTTTGAAAACCACCTATACATCTTTGAAGTGTTCTCAGTGATGTCACATTAACGAATTTTGGTACACCTTGATAAGATAAGTTTTGATCAGTTTCAAAGAGAAGAATTCATGGAAATACAGTGACAAGATCTAAGAAGTGTGGTAAGAACACTACATGTGTTAGTTCAATATAAAAATCATAGTGAGATAGTTCAAAGAATGGGTGATCAAGTTCGTTGCAATACAATTTCAGTGCATCCTCAAAAAACCAGTTTAGTAGAAAGGTTAATATAGTTCAGAGAGGAGTTTCGGTAAAATCAAGTCGCAGACTACAAAGGAGTCAAATTTGGATCAACTTCAGTGATGAGTTTGTGTGATCTTAGTGCGAAGATCAGTGTAAATCACAATCACGGTGATAAAGGATAATTCGGGCTCAATGATATATGGTCAAAGTATTGATATGTATAAGAGTGAAGCATTGTTATGTGTAAGGTCGAAACAGTGAAAAAGTATATTCTATCTTTCACTTGTTGAAGAAATGGAATTTGGTACAATTTCTTGTAGAGATCTATCAAATACAAGCACAAGGTACCAGCTCAAGGAAATCAAGTATTTAACAAGATGCACTTGCAACAAATGTGATGAGCTATTAAAGCAAAGGTACGTAAACACACAATACATTTATGAGCTTTTAGATTTCTATTATCTCTAATAATCCTTGTTTATAACTAGTCTAGGATAAAGATTGTACTCTCTAGATAACATATTAGAATATTAATCCTTATCTTCTAGGGTTTACTAGTAATCTAGGATTTCAAGCAAAAGTCCTTGATTGAAAGAAGGAATAACTTTTCATGGGATTCCATCCTCCATGGTTATGTAGGAGATCTAACTTGAAAAATTAAATCATGTTCTTGGTACCATATGTGTTGCTTGAGAGTATGTATTACAGGTATAAAAGATCACCGCTGAATACAAGGTGAAAACTTCAATGAATCCTTACAAGGTTTGAACATTTCCAGGAATCTCTTAGGCTATGCATCTTATAAAATTCTCTTAATATCAAAGGTGCGTTCATCTTATTTTGAAATTTGCATTAAATTAATAACATCATTATGTCTAGCTGTCTTGAATCATAAAGATTCTTGTTTAGGGTGATTCATCTTTTGATAAATCTACCCTCCTCATGTTCTTGATTGACTTTATAGAACCCTAGACAGGCTCGTTGGAAAACCCTAACCTAAGGGTATGCTAATGTTAATGTCTGAATCCCTAAAATTGCCTAGGGTTATTAGGAAATGCTATTTGAAGTTTTGTTGATGATGTCATGTTTGGGATTTCGATATGATCATGAAAGCCTAACTTGTTAGGGTTGAATGATGTTGTCTACAATCCCGAACCTTTAGAGTTTTGGTATAGTAGGGTTTGCATTGCTATGTTGTGTAACCCTAGATCTTTAGGGTTTGGTTGGGCCTATAAGCAAAGCCTTTGTTATGTAAGATCCTAGGAATGAAACCCTAGGTATGTGTCCATTTGGTCAAAACCCTAGCTTGGTCTAGGTTGGTGTATGTCTAATGTATTGATTCGCCTAACATATGATGTGCTTATGATATGTTGATGGATTCCTAGATATATGTGTTGACCCAAGTGTTAATTTTCATGAGTCCTAGGGTTTGGAAACAATCCCTAGTCAAAGTTTGATGTTCAAGGATGATGTTG
Organism: Pinus taeda; assembly: GCA_000404065.3. Taxonomy (NCBI): domain Eukaryota; kingdom Viridiplantae; phylum Streptophyta; class Pinopsida; order Pinales; family Pinaceae; genus Pinus; species Pinus taeda. The sequence goes on along the minus strand of APFE030093783.1, from coordinate 203,448 downwards.
TTTGGTAAATCTAGGGTTTTGTAGCTAAACCCTAGCAGTAGTTAAAATTTTCTAGTATGTGTAATATGACAATCTGAAATCTATGAATCTATATAGTGATTGTTGAGAATTTGTAGATGGAAATATAGGGTGTACATCAAGCCCTAGTAGAAGCTAGTTATGTTGTTAATTAAGTTGTGATTAATTTTGATTGTTGAAGCTCATGTATAAAATCTAGGATGTGTATGAAATCCTAGTGAGCAGTCTAACATATGAATTTTGAAAGTTGTTAAATTCAATGAGCTAATTTGTTTCTAGGGTTTGCTTTAAGAAAGAACTTGTCGTGTCATTGAAAGAATATTGAAACCCTAGATATAATGAGTTTGATATCTTGATGAGTTGTGGATGTGATTTAGACTTTGTAACAAAAACTAAGCAAGAAGTTGAAGTATTAAAGTCTAGTCTCTTGTTGATTATGTTTGTAAAGTCTAATGCTTTCGTTACTATAAGATTTTGATATGCCTAATGACGCAATAAAATCGTGCTTCACCAACAGTATGCATATAAAATGAATTATCTCATATGTCCCAAGAATTTCAATGGCCGGAAAGTGAAACCTTCATTACTTAAGGTTTAAGGCCCCTTAATTGAATCTCATGCAGAACGAGTTAATTACTAACTCCAGTCTGACCCTTTGGTAATCCTTTGCCACGGAACCTTATAACTCAAACCTTCAACTTTTATAATCCTTTGCCAGCTCATCCTTTATCGCCGTAATAGAGTTTCAAAGAGTCAATAGCATATACATTCAGAACTCTCGGTTTACAATATGCAATTGCCTTTTTCCACTGTTGATTTTGTCCATCAGATCAACGAGTTTCGCAATATCGCATCACACCAACATGTGACTTCATCGCCTCTCGCATGCGATATGCGATAACACAACCGGACTCCAAATAAATTAAAACCGCGCCTATAACCTTCTTGGGTCCTCTCTCCACAAATCTTATCACTCAATCTCCACCGTCAATCTTACCTTTAATTCGACACTTGATGTCTTCCCCGATCAATAGAGTTGCTCGGTGATCCTGCGTCGTAGATCAAAACCCATTTGATCTGACGGTCCACAATGATATCGCACTGGCACAGAGCACTTGCATGACATTTAATGGCCTTACGGAGCCGATAAGGATTATACAACCTTAATCTATAAATGTTTCGACCCACCCTTGACATTAAATTTTGATTTCTTTACGACCTAATATTTGTTGGATGACGAAATCCATCAAATCCTATAGTCTGCGGCCCTTCAAATAGCATGCAGATTATCAAGCTCTCAACCCCCGTAGTTGACTATGACGTAAGCATCTGGATTTTGTGATTGACCGCTAATAACAATTGTGAACCTTCAACCGTGATCGAGGCATCTCGTACTCTCTACCCCCGTTGTGGTTACTCATCCTTTGCCAGCTCATCCTTTATCGCCGTAATAGAGTTTCAAAGACTCAATAGCATATACATTCAGAACTCTCGGTTTACAATATGCAATTGCCTTTTTCCACTGTTGATTTTGTCCATCAGATCAACGGGTATCGCAATATCGCATCACACCAACATGTGACTTCATCGCCTCTCGCATGCGATATGCGATAACACAACCGGACTCCAAATAAATTAAAACCGCGCCTATAACCTTCTTGGGTCCACTCTCCACAAATCTTATCACTCAATCTCCACCGTCAATCTTACCTTTAATTCGACACTTGATGTCTTCCCCGATCAATAGAGTTGCTCGGTGATCTTGCGTTGTAGATCAAAACCCATTTGATCTGACGGTCCACAATGATATCGCACAGAGCACTTGCATGACATTTAACTGTCGTACGGAGCCGATAAGGATTATACAACCTTAATCTATAAATGTTTCGGCCCACCCTTGACATTAAATTTTGATCTCTTTACGGCCTAATATTTGTTGGATGACGAAATCCATCAAATCCTATAGTCTGCGGCCCTTCAAATAGCATGCAAATTATCAAGCTGTCAACCCCCATAGTTGACTATGACGTAAGCATCTGGATTTTGTGATCGACCGCTAATAACAATTGTGAACCTTCAACCGTGATCGAGGCATCTCGTACTCTCTACCCCCGTTGTGGTTACTAATCACCGTTGATCTACCAAATCTGTCGATCTGACGATCCAGATCGATTCCCGACTTTCACCTTCCACAAGTACTTGGATTGAATCTCCGACGTTCATTTCTTTTACTTATATTGTACGACTTAATCTTGGTCGTCCATCACCTTCAACCTCGTTCGTTGATCTTTCGATTCAACGACTCATGTACGTCGTTACCTCAGTTCTTCGTCCTTTTCTTTACTTTGGTTTTATGCCATTCTTCAACGTTCTTTTGTGATTCTGATTTCCTTCAAGGTTTTGGTCCTTCATTCTTCTGCCACATAACTCTCTCCTTAACTCTACTCGTCTTTATGCTCCTCCACCTTCACTGTAATACTAAAGGCTTCCTTCTGTACTATCAGTGTGTACAAGCCCATAACAACTCTCTATTACTCTTCTCTGTATTTCGCCTCTGACTCTGCTCATGCAACTTCTATTACATAGAACTTACTCTAGTTCACACACAAATTATAATTAAATTACTCCATACACACACATAAACCTAGAATCGAGTTGTTTGTATTTATAAACATGGATTTACACAATTTCTTCTCTCAAGCCCGATTTCCAATATCAGTGGCCTCTGTTTCACAATCTGTCCGTAGGCTTACAATCAAACCTCTAACTACTAACTTGACTTGACTAACTAGCTAACCCCTGACTATGCCTTTTATGCTTACATTTATACAAAAGGAGCCTAAAATCAATTTTTGGTTCAGATCCTTAATAATTTCAACTAAAACTTAAGAATCCTCTCAATTCTATAAATCATAAACTAATTCCTAATTCAAGATCTACAATTAATTTCAAAAGCTATCAATTCATATAAACTCTCAACTATCATGATTCTCTCATGTTCCCCTTCATTCGAGAACATTTACAATATGCCTCACAATACTTAATTAATTCCTATTTTCATTAAAATCACTCAAAACCTAAGTATTTACTTTAATTCAACACTTAGGAAACCAACTTCCTTAAAACATAAGACCCTCCTATGTCTACTAAAATACAATGATTCTTCTGAGCTGAATGCTCCTGCATCAGACTCCCAAAGTAGAAAACATTCATGATCTCTTGATCATGTGCTTTCATATGTTGATAAAAAACCTCAAGCGTCCCAAACTCAAGTTTGTAGCTACTCAAATGCCTTGCACCTTTGATGTTGTTGTAGGCCCGTTGTCTTTTGTTTAGTCTTCCTCTCCTTGTCAATCAAGTTCAAGTTCTGATTGATCATATTTCTTGCTGTCATTTTCCTTAGTCTGAACTGTTTCATCATCAACTGCCATAGTTCTTCAATCTCCATTTCTAGGACATCCTTGGGCTAGTCCATACTTTGCCACTTACTGTTACCTCTTTCTCTTTGTTTCAGGTTGTTGTTGTTGTCTACTAACTCTTCAAACTGTCGTTCTCCTCTTTGATGTTGTCGAATTCTATCACTTACTCTTTTTCCTACGCTTACTTTTTCTTTGCTTATTTTCACTTGTTCTCTCATTCATACTTGTTCTACCCCCCTTTCATCCTTAACCTCTTTCATGATTATCTCTTTTTGTATTGAATCCTAACTTTCCAGCATTCTCTCCAGCAATCGAACATCTCTGTTCCATGGATTTAATACTTCCACAGAATCTTCCTCTCTCATTTTTATTTGGCTACTCATTTGTACCAAATTTTATCCAGCATCTGCAACTAAACCTGCACTCACCAAACAATTATAAAAATAAAAAGCATAAGGCTTTTGTTCCTTTTCTTCCTTTGGCAACACATCAGTATGTTGCTCTGATTCTTCCTTCTTTATCAGCGCATCAATTGGTTGATTTGAATTCTCAACAAAATTCACGAGACTGTCAGCTAGTCTCTCCTCCACACCATTTGTTTTAATAATGTATTCCTATTCTTGTCCACTGTAGTGAGCTTCTTCATTCTCATCCAGTTCTGATTTTACAACCTGAACACTTACTTTTTGGTTTTCTAGCCTTTTCTCCAAAAGACTTAACTCATGCCATAAATTTGCCATCTGACTTGGAATTTCTCCTAAAAGCTCTAGACAATCCTCACCATCTTCCTCTTTGTCACAAGTATAATTTCTTGTTAACACTACTTCTTCATTCTTGATTAGAATAAAATTCTGATCCTCCATCTCTGTGATAGTTTTAGATGTTTGTCCATTGCTCTCCCTTTGGCCATTTAAGAAAATCAATTCCTCTTTGTCCTCATCAATAGCAAATTCCTTATCATAAAACATAACAGTCTCATCTTTATTGAAGATATCTCCTCCACTAAACAAGGAATTTATGAACTCCTTCTGCTTTAATAACTCAACTTGATCTTCATTTAAAAGATAGTCATTGTTGTCGCGCAGATTGACACGACAACGCTCAGATCGGGGGCTGTCACTCTGATCCCCGATCCCTCCGTTTAAGCCCGTCTCCCGCGGCTAAGGGGGGTAGACCCTGTGAGATGATGAAGACCAACTGTCAACCAGTTGGTTGGGAGACACGAGACACAATAAGACAAACACTAGATAATTTTGATTTTAGCAGACCAGTGCCTTGATTTAAACGTGAAACGAGAACGATACTCTTAGAATAACCCAAAACGATATCCAGCAACTGAGGAATTTTAAAATAAGTGCTGACCATTAACTAGATATCATATTCGTATCTTGTCTTGAAATTCAGCGTGAAAGAGATGGTATGAAAACAACTGAATCTGACAAAAGATAATTTTCCACGAAATTTTTATATTTTCTGACAAAATTAAAACAAAAATTTAATCCTAAGGAAAATAAGATCTCAAAACCCTAACTAAATATTATTATTATTATTATTTTTTTTTATTTTTATTATTATATTGTATTTTATATTATAATCTTTTAAATCTCTCAAATTAAAATCTAACTAAAAATTAAAGACCAAAAAAAAAAATTAATATAACTAATCTATAGAAGATAAATTATCTAAAATGAAAAAAAATTCAACAATTAAAAAAAAAAAGAAAAAAAATGCCAAGCTAAAACCCTAACGAAACCTTTTACATGAATATAAAACTAAACTAAATCAACATAAGATCAAATAAATAAGAACGATTTTTTTTTTTATGACCTACGCTATACCAACTTATCATCAAGCCCACGAACGCATGAAATGAAATCAAAACTGCGAACTTTGGCTTACCTACGCCGGGAGAAAACCACGCCTTACCTCATGCCAAATACTCTAAATACCTGGTCCGACTTAACCTTACGCAAACAGGCATATAACATATCAAATTTCGATTGCGTGTTTTGCAGGTTCGAAGGGCTGTCGAAGGTATGGCAATGCGCTACAGGTTGAGGACTGCGCAGAGGTTGCAGGTGGGCGGAAAGGCTCTTGTTGGCGGGCAGAGGAGAACCACGTTGCAATGAAACCAAAACTTAATGCCCACCTCAGAGCGCATAGATATCAAACTGACGTTTTCAGAAGCTCACACTGCTGTTACGATGCCCACGCCTACAGCAATTGATCTTATTAATCCTTTTAATCGAGCTGTTGCGTGCCTGATCTAATCGAACTGATTTTGATTTGAATCCACGCGTTAAACCAAAAATTTAAATCGTTTTGTGCATGTAATGAGATCCGATTTTTGTTGCTGGAAATGAAGCGAGGAACCACACGAAGGTGGACGCAGATGCTGCCAGCGGGATGGTTGGAGATAGGCAGATCGTTTGACGGTGGAGCGACGGCTCAATGGCAGTGTGGAAATAAAGTTTTGGCAGCGTACAGGATAGACAATGCAAGGTTCTTCCTTTACAGTAGAGTGGAGCCCTGAAAAAATCGTGGAAGAAACAAAAAAAATTTGCATCCAGAGCAGAAGTTGCAAGGCAAAGGACGCCTGAGGGATAACAAATACGTGCTTTTGGAGATATGGCATGAATGAAATCTGTGACCTGAGAACAATGAGACAGGAAACCAGAACCTGGAAACAAATAAAGATAAATAAAACCCTACGAACCGATCTAAAATTTAAGCTCTGAAACAGCGAGATTCAACAATTATTTGCAGTAATATTCTCAATATATCAGAAAAATTTGAACTTTACTGTGAACATAAAGATAGTCTCTCAATGTAAAATGAGAAATAAAATTTAAAAGATTAACCCAGGGCACAATCAGCTAGGCTCTGCACAGAAAAGCATGAGGGAGTTGGCTGATTCAATTCAGAATTTCCCCAAACGCCCACAAATACCCTTCACCTAAAGGGTTTCCTACACACCTCAAGTAAACATCAGCAAGGAGGGCAAGAAGTGTTGCCAAATTTCAAGAAATAATGGAGCTACCTGCCATTATTCCAGAAACCCTACAACATTCCAACCCTAGCACGTGAGCAAGATACCTGTACTCACAATCCTTTGAAAACCGTCTATTAATAACTGTTGAAAACTGAAAGATGCAGAAAAACAGAAATCTCACAGCAATTCCAGAGAGTAACACCAGCCAGTTTTGAACCCCAAAGTCTTTTTATTAACCAGAAAATCAGATTACAAGAGAGCTTTTTTTAGCACAGACTCACAGATCAGATGATCTGAAATGACCACCTAAGACCCTATATAAAGGAAACGATCCCAACGGCTAGTTCGAGTGATCCATGTTGAAATGATCTCGACTGTTGATGAGGATCAAGACATCTCTTGATCTCATCC
>APFE030093783.1:182486-196313 GCA_000404065.3 Pinus taeda | reverse complement strand
TTAAAATGGATCATCGAACTAAGACCTTGGAAACATCACCTAGGACCTAGGACTTAGGACTCATGAGGGGATTTAAACATTTTTCAACCCTCAGGACACATTACATCATGATTTTAACAATTTACATCCAAAGGGAGAAAAAAAACCCCTTTAACACAGACCCTCACAAATCACCCAGTTCTGCAACACGACTATAATCTAGCAGGCTAACACGCTAGGATTCTCTAAAATTCCACTGACAAAATCTATCCCGGCTTTGGGGTCAGGTTTGAAGGAAAACTCTGCCGATCTGTGGATCGGTGAGACGAAAAACCTTCCAGGACATAGATTATCATAGGAAAGTTAGGTCCACCTAGGCAATTTACAACATGACTCACATCTGCTAGGATTATTTACAATTAATACATGCAGACTGGGTTTACAGAAACGATTGATCAAGCTGTTGATGACTGCAGGACGGCACGGACATGCTGATCAGGTGCTGCTTCTTTTTGTAAAAAAGAAAAGGGGTGTACTGCATGGGTAGTTGATCGGTAGAGGTCAACAGTCATCATCATACGTTACTTGGCAAATTTCAGCTTCATTCAAGATAGTTCCATAAAATGGTTTGTCTTTTGCAATACCTACATTCACACAAAACTTGTCAGTTGTAAAACCAAAAGACCTCATGATCTCATTCAATGATTCAATCACCAAGTCCTCCTGCTATTCCAAGTCCTCTACACGACTCAAAAATATTTCAATGGTCTTCCCTTCAATCTCATCAAGTCCTTCACTTGATTTCTTGATATCCTTCTATACTTCTTCTTTCAGAGCAAAACTTAGAATATGCCTGTCTTCTTCCTCCTTTACGACAATATGAGCAAATTGTCCTTCTTCACATGTTTCACCTGCAAACATATGCAAATTGTCAGAATTAAAATCATGTGACCCTTTGGTCTTACTTGAAGTTTCAATCTTCAAGTCTTCATCTTCACCCAGAACTTCACCCTACTCTAGTTCATAAATGGAAACTTCCATTTCCAACTCAGTTTCTCTGAGTTTTCCCATCAACCACTTTACTTGCCTCTGTTGTAGCCTTCACTGTATCTTATGCCATTTCACTGGCTTTTTCTTCAAAACCCAACCTAGTCTCTAGCTTCCCTCAAGTATCATCATTAACACAATGAGTTGTTCTTTCATCTCAGCAATCTCTTTGTCAATTTCCTCTTGACTCATTCTCTTGCCATTTGCCTTGGCATCCTCCTTCACTTTTCTTCTACTGCGGTCTTCTTCAGAACCTCCACTATGACTATCAGTAGCCATTTTCTCCTCCATCTCTATGAATTCCTCACTCACTCACTATGAGTTGCATTAAAGCTCTGCAACAGCAAGTCCTCCCTACTGCCACTCACCTCACCAAGCTTTCCTCTGTACTTGGTCTTTTGGCAAACCTTGGTTTTCTATCTTTGGAACCTCTTTTGAGCACTTCTGCTCCTTCTAGGCTTCAACTCATCTGCATCTTCTAAGAACACAATTGTCCTCTTGTATTTCAATCACAATGAAATACTTGGTTCTGACCACCTCTTCTTTCACTTAGAAAGTCTTATCAGCATCCTTCATTACTTAGCAATTCTACGCACATCCTCTATGGAATTACCTTTGTGAGTTGCAACAATACCTCTGCAGTAACAAGTCTCCTTCTTGCTACATATGCTTCACTAAGCTTCTCACCTCTGAGCTCAGTCTTCTAGCATTTCTCTCGTTCTTTCCTCTGGAACCAATTGAGCACTCCTTGCTCTAGGTTGCTGCAATCTTCTCACCTTCTTATGTTGTCACTTCTATATCAATATAAAGACCACACACTCCAATCTTCAAATCAAATTAAAATAAAAACATATCATCTCACCTTCAAGATCTCTGCACGATCTTGTTCTACCATTCACCTGTACTTTGAATGGATTGTCCTCTGTTCCCTTGCATCTGCAATTCTCCCAATACTCTGCTATACTTTATCTTTGTGTGCTTACTGTTTGTCAGATTACAATCTGATCTCCTCTTTCCTGCTTTCATCACCATTCACCTGCATACAAACCTTCAAAACATAACTCTGTTCTAAATTCTTTTCAAAGAAATTTTCACACAGAATTTCTGTGTTGCCTTAATATCAAATGTTTCAATCACAATTCTGCTCTGATACCACTTTGACGCAGGAAAATCCTACTTCGCGCACATTATGCATATAAAACGAATAATCTCCTCTGTCCCAGGAATTTCAATGGCCTCAAAATCAAACCTTCATTACTTAAGGTTTAAGGCCCCTTAATTGAACCTCATGCGGAACGAGTTAATTACTAACCGTAGTCTGACCCTTTGGTAATCCTTTGCCGCGGAACCTTATAACTCAACCCTTCAACTTTTATAACAGCCTTGGTTAATTCTTAAACCGCGCAGATTAACCAAACCCCACTATATGTGCCAACTCATCCTTTATCGTAGTAGTAGAGCTTCAAGGACTCAATAGCATATGCATTCAAAACTCCTAATTTGCGATATGTGATTGCCCATTTCCACTGTTGATTTCGTCCATCAGATCAACGGATGTCACAATATCACATCACACCAACATGTGACTTCATCACCTCTCGCATGCGATATGTGATAACACAACTGAACTCCAAATAAATTAAAACCGCGCCTATAACCTCCTCGGGTCCGTTCTCCACAAATCTTATCGCTCAATCTCCACCGTCGATCTTACGTTTAATCCAACAGTTGATGTCTTCCCTGATCAATAGAGTTGCTTGGTGATCCTGCGTCATAGATCAAAACCCAATTGATCCGACGATCCACAATGATATCGCATAGACCACTTGCACGACGTTTAACTGCCTTACGGAGCCGATAAGTATTATACAACCTTAATCTATAAATGTTTGGGCCTGCCCTTGAGGTTAAAGTTTGATCTCTTTACGGCATAATATCCGTTGGATGACGGAATCCATCAAATCCTACGGTCTGTGGCCCTTCAACTAGCACGTGGATTATCAAGCTCTCAACCCCCGTAGTTGACTATGACATAAGCATCTGAATTTCGCGATCGACGGCTAATAACAATTGTGGGCCTCCAACTGCGATCAAGACATCCCGTACTCTCTACCCCCGCTGCAGTTACTAATCACTGTTGTTCTACCAGATCTGTTGATCTGACGGTCCAAATCAATTCCCGCCTTTCACCTTCGGCAACTACTTGGATTGAATCTCCGATGTCCATTTCTTTTACTTATATTATATGACTTAATCTTGGTCACCAATCGCCTTTAGCCTCGTTCATTGATCTTTATATCCAACGACTCCTGTACGTCATTACCTCAATTCTTTGTCCTTCTGTTTACTTTCGTTTTATGCCATTCTTCAATGTTCTTTTGTGATTCTGATTTCTTTCAAGGTCTTTGTCCTTCGTTGTTCTGCCACATAACTCTCTCCTTAACTCTACTTGTCTTTATGCTCCTCCACCTTCATTGTAATACTAAAGGCTTCCTCTTGTACTATCGGGGTGCACAAGCCCGTAACAACTCTCTGTTACTCTTCTCTGTATTTCGCCTCTAACTCTGCTCATGCAACTTCTATAGCATAGAACTTACTCTAGTTCACACATAGATTATAACTAAATTACTCCATACACACATAAACTCAGAATCGAGTAGTTTGTATTTATAAATAGGTATTTACACAGTTTCTTCTCTCAAGCCTGATTTCCAATATCACTGGCCTCTGTTTCACAATCTGCTCGTAGGCTTACAATCAAACCTCCAACTACTAACTTGACTTGACTAACTAGCTAACCCCTAACTATGCCTTTTAGGCTTACATTTATACAAAAGGAGTCTATAACCAATTTCTGGTTCAGATCCTTAATAATTTCAACTGACACCTAAGAATCCTCTCAATTCTATAAATCATGAACTAATTCTTAATTCAAGATCTACAATTAATTTCCAAAGCTATCAATTCCTATGAACTCTCAACTATCATTATTCTCTCATGTTCCCCTTCATTCGAGAACATTTACAATATGCCTCACAATACTTAATTAATTCCTATTTTCATTAAAATCACTCAAAGCCTAAGTATTTACATTAATTCAACACTTAGGAAACCAACTTCCTTAAAACATAAGACCCCCCTATGTCTGCTAAAATACAATGATTCTTCTGAGCTGAATGCTCCTGCATCAGACTCCCAAAGTAGAAAACATTCATGATCTCCTGATCATGTGCTTTCATATGTTGATAAAAAACCTCTAGGGTCCCAAAGTTTAGTTTGTAATTGCTCAAATGCCTTGCACCTTTGATGTTGTTGTAGGCCTGTTGTCTTCTGTTTCATCTTCCTCTCCTTGTCAATCAGGTTCAAGTTCTAATTGATCATACTTCTTGCTGTCATTTTCCTCAGCCTGGATTGTTTCATCATCAACTGCCATAGTTCTTCAATCTCCATTTCCAGCACATCCTTGGGCTAGTCCATACTTTGCCACCTACTGTTACCTCTTTTTCTTTGTTTAAGGTTGTTGTTGTTGTACTAACTCTTCAAACTATCGTTCTCCTCTTTGATGTGGTCAAATTCTATCACTTACTCTTTTTCATATGCTTACTTTTTCTTTGCTTATTTTCACTTGTTCTCTCATTCTTACTTGTTCTACCCCCCTTTCATCCCTACTGTCTTTCATGATTATCTCTTTCTGTATTGAATCCTGACTTTCCAGCATTCTCTCTAGCAATTGAACATCTTTGTTCCATGGATTAAATACTTCCACAAAATCTTCCTCTCTCATTTTTATTTGGCTACTCATTTCTGCCAAATTTTCTCCAACATCTGCAACTAAACCTGCACTCACCAAACAATTATAAAAATAAAAAACATAAGGCTTCTCTTCCCTTTCTTCCTTTGGCAACACATCAGTATGTTGCTCTGATTCTTCCTCCTTTATCAGCACATCAGTATATGTTGATTTGAATTCTCAACAAAATTCACAGATTGTCAGCTAGTCTCTCCTCCACACCATCTTATTTAATAATGTATTCCTATCCTTGTCCACTATAGTGAACTTCTTCATTTTCATTCAATTCTGATTTTATAACCTGAACACTGACTTTTTGGTTTTCTAGCTTCTTCTCCGAAAGACTTAACTCATGCCATAAATTTGCCATCTGACTTGGAATTTCTCCTAAAAGCTCTATACAATCCTCACTATCTTCATCTTTGTCACAAGTATAATTTCTTGTTAACACTACTTCTTCATTCTTGATTAGAATAAGATTTTGGTCCTCCATCTATGCCATAGTTTTAGATGTCTGGCCATTTAAGAAAATCAATTCCTCTTTGTCCTCATCAATAGAAAATTCCTTATCATAAGACATAATTGTCTCATCTCTACTAAAGATATCTCCTCCACTAAGCAAGGAATTTATGAACTCCTTCTGCTGTAATAACTTAACCTGATCTTCATTTAAAAGACAGTCATCATCATACCTTACTTGGCAAATTTCAGCTTCATTCAAGACAGTTCCATAAAATGGTTTGTCTTCTGCAATACCTGCATTCACACACAACTTGTCAGTTTTAAAACCACACAACCTCATGATCTCATTTGATGATTCAATCACCAAGTCTTCCTGTTATTCCAAGTCCTCTACATGACTCAGAAATATTTTAATTGTCTTCTCTTCAATCTCATCAAGTCCTTCACTTGATTGCTTGATATCCTTCTCTACTTCTTCTTTCAGAGCAGAATTTAGATTCTGCATGTCTTCTTCCTCCTTTAGGACAATATGAGCAAATTGTCCTTTTTCACATGTTTCACCTACAAACATACGCAAATTGTCAGACTTAAAATCATGCGACCCTTTGGTCTTACTTGAAGTTTTAGTCTTCAAGTCTTCATCTTCACCCAAAACTTCACCCTGCTCTGGTTCACAAATGGAAACTTCCATTTCCAAATCAGTTTCTCTGAGTTTTCCCATTAGCCACTTTACTAGCCTCTATTGTAGCCTTCTCTGTATCTTATGCCATTTCACTGACTTTTTCTTCAAAACCCAACCTAGTCTCTAGCTTTCCTCAAGTATCATCATTAACACATTGAGTTGTTCTTTCATCTCAACAATCTCTTTGTCAATTTCCTCTTGTCTCATTCTCTTGCCATTTTCCTTGGCATCATCCTTCTTCACTTTTCTTCTATTGTGGTCTTCTTCAGAACCTCCACTATGACTATCAGTGGTCATTTTCTCCTCCATCTATGTGAGTTCCTCACTCACTCACTATGAGTTGCATTAAAGCCTCTGCAATAGCACGTCCTCCCTGCTGCAACTCACCTCACCAAGCTTTCCTATGTACTTGGTCTTTTGGCAAGCCCTTGGTTCTCTATCTCTAGAACCTCTTTTGAGCACTTCTCTCTGCTCCTTCTAGGCTTAAACTTATTTGCATCTTCTAAGAGCACAACTATCCTTTTGTATTTCAATCACAATGAAATACTTGGTTCTAACCACCTCTTCTTTCACTTAGAAAGTCGTATTAGCTTCCTTCATTACTTAGCAACTCTACCCATGTCCTCTGTGGAATTGCCTTTGTGAGTTGCAACAATACCTTTGGAGTCTGCAGTAACAAGTCTCATACTTGCTACATATGCTTCACTAAGCTTCTCTCCTCTAAGCTCAATCTTTTAGCATTTCTCTAGTTCTTTCCTTTGGAACCAATTGAGCACTCCTTGCTCTAGGTTGTTGCAATCTTCTCACCTTCTTTTGTTGTCACCTGTGTATCAATATAAAGACCACACACTCCAATCTTCAAATCAAATTAAAATAAAAACATACCATCTCACCTTCAAGATCTCTACATGATCTTGTTCTACCATTCACCTGTACTTTGAATGGATTGTCCTCTGTTCCCTTGCATCTGCAATTCTCCCAATCAATGTTGCACGAAGCGCCCCCCCCATGGTTCCAAGCCCCGAAGCACGTCCCGTAAGGAAGCGCCTAGTAAGCTTGGCCAGAAGCGCGCTTCCGAAATTTGGAAGCGTCGCTTCCGAAATTTTTTCTGCTTCTTGGAAATTCGGAAGCGTGGTACGGAAGCGTCGCTTCCAAAGCACCGAAGCGTGCTTCGTACGACGCTTCAAGTGTCGAAAGTGTGGTGCTTCAAAGGAGGAAGCGTACACTTCCCATACGCTTCCGTACGCTTCCAGAAAAGCGTTTAGAAAATCGTTTTTTTTTTCAATTTTTTTATTTTATTTTAGGTGAGTTTGCTTGTTGGGGTGGGTCCACCTTGGGTTAGGGTGACGAATGAAGGCAAAAAAAAATATAAATATAGCAGATGCTCCCTCATGGTAATGTTAAATTCTTAAAGTAAAAGTGACATTCTCCTTTATTTTTCATTTTCATCCTTTTACTTAAATTTTTAACATTACCATGAAATGACTCAGGATGTTTAAGAGTGGTTCTAGCCTCATTGGACTTCATATGGAGAAAATAGAATTTCATATCCTATTCAAAATTCAGCAGACTTAACAGTTTTCAGGAATTCAAGATCAATGGGATTGTCGCATTTCATTAGATTATATCAAGTATGAAGGTATGTGATTAGCATTTAATCAAGAGCACCAAGCCCTATATGTACCCTAGTGTTGGTGGTATTAATTGTTGAACTCCTTTGTCGCATAGCACGCCCTTAGCAAAAAATTACCTTTCAATCAAGTCAAAATCATCGATCAAGTATGTTAAGCTTTTTCTACCATATTTTAAGTCTTGAATTATGTAGTCTGATCAAAATTGGGCAATGTTGACTAATATCCCTAGACAATCGAGGTAGAGGCAAAGGCTAGACAAGAGGAGAAGAATCTAGATTTTAGATGGTTGATGCATCTAAATGGTTGATGCTCGAATAATTAATCATTAATGTACATGGATTTATATCTATCTTTGAATTTACGCAAAAAAATATGCAATGTTTGTCATGCCTTCTTACATTATAATTTGGTATTTGGGATGTTTGGTTTGAGATTTAAATGCAAAAAAAAAAAAAAAAATTATAGTATATACTATTATATATATAATATATATTAATATATAGCAGATGCTTCCGCGAATGCTTTGCTTCCTAGATTTTTGAAAAATGACGCTTCGGCGTCCCCGCTTCCAAAAAACGCTTCCGCTTCGTGCAACATTGCTCCCAATAGTCTGCCATACTTTATCTCTGTGTGCTTACTGTTTGTCAAATTAGAATCTGATCTCCTCTTTCCTGCCTTCATCACCATTCACCTGCATACACACCTTCAAAACATAACTCTGTTCTAAATTCTTGTCAAAGAAATTTTCACACATAATTTCTTTGTGTTGCCTTAATATCAAATGTTTCAATCACAATTCTGCTCTGATACCACTTTGACGCAGGAAAATCCTACTTCACCCACAATATGCATATAAAATGAATAATCTCATCTATCCCAAGACTTTCAATGGCTTGAAATTCAAACCTTCATTACTTAAGGTTTAAGGCCCCTTAATTGAATCTCATGCGGAACAAGTTAATTACTAACCCTAACTTGACCCTTTGGTAATCCTTTGCCGTGGAACCTTATAACTCAACCCTTCAACTTTTATAACAACCTTGGTTAATTCTTACACCGCGCAGATTAACCAAACCCCACTCTACGTGCCAGCTCATCCTTTATCGCAGTCGCAGAGTTTTAGGGACTCAATAACATATGCATTCAGAACTCCCGATTTGCGATATGCGATTGCCATTTTCCACCATTGATTTTGTCCATCAGATCAACAGTTGTCGCAATATTGCATCACACCAACATGTGACTTCATCGCCTCTCGCATGCGATATGCGAAAAAGCAACCGAACTCCAAATAAATTAAAATTGTGCTTATAACCTCCTCGGGTCCGCTCTCCACAAATCTTATCGCTCAATCTCCACCTTCGATCTTACCTTTAATCCGACGGTCTTCCCCGATCAACAGAGCTGCTTGGTGATCGTATGCCATAGATCAAAACCCATTTGATCTGACGGTGTCCACAATGATATCGCACAGACCACTCGCACGGTGTTTAACCGCCTTACGGAGCCGATAAGGATTATACAACCTTAATCCATAAATGTTTGGGCCCGCCCTTGAGGTTAAAGTTTGATCTCTTTACGGCCTGATATCTGTTGGATGACGGAATCCATCAAATCCTATGATCTACAGCCCTTCAACTAGCACGTGGATTATCAAGCTCTCAACCCCCGTAGTTGACTATGACATAAGCATATGAATTTTGAGATCGACGCCTAATAACAATTGCAAGCCTTCAACCACGATCAAGGCATCCTGTACTCTCTACCCCCGTTGCAGTTACTAATCACTGTCGATATACCAGATCTGTCGATCTGACGATCCAGATCGATTCCTGCCTTTCACCTTCCGCAACTACTTGGATTGAATATCTGTCGTTCATTTCTTTTACTTATATTGTACGACTTAATCTTGGTCATCTATCGCCTTTAGCCTCGTTCATTGATCTTTAGATCCAACGACTCTTGTACGTCGTTACCTCAGTTCTTCGTCCTTTTCTTTAGTTTGGTTTTATGCCATTCTTCAATGTTCTTTTGTGATTCCGGTTTCCTTCAGGGTTCTAGTCCTTCGTTGTTCTGCCACATAACTCTCTCCTTAACTCCACTCGCCTTTATGCTCCTTCACCTTCAGTGTAATACTAAAGGCTTCCTCCTGTACTGTCAGTGTGTACAAGCCCATAACTACTCTCTATTACTCTTCTCTGTATTTTGCCTCTGACTCTACTCATGCAACTTCTGTTGCATAGAACTTACTCTAGTTCACACACAGATTATAACTAAATTACTCCATACACACACATAAACTCAGAATTGAGTTGTTTATATTTATAAACAGGTATTTACACAGTTTCTTCTCTCAGGCTTGATTTCCAATGTCAATGGCCTCTGTTTCACAATCTGCCCATAGGTTTACAATCAAACCTCTAACTACTAACTTGACATGACTAACTAGCTAACCCCTAACTATGCCTTTAGGCTTACATTTATACAAAAGGAGTCTGTAACCAATTTCTGGTTCAGATCCTTAATAATTTCATCTAAAATCTAAGAATCCTCTAAATTCTATAAATCATGAACTAATTCCTAATTCAAGATCTACAATTAATTTCCAAAGCTATCAGTGCCTATGAACTCTCAATTACCATGATTCTCTCATGTTCCCCTTCATTCAAGAACATTTACAATATGCATCACAATACTTATTTAATTCCTATTTTCATTAAAATCACTCAAAACCTAAGTATTTACATTAATTCAACACTTAGGAAACCAACTTCCTTAAAAAATAAGACCCCCCTATGTCTACTAAAATACAATGATTCTTATGAGTTGAATGCTCCTGCATTATCTAACTTCATGCTTCTATAGTTTTGGTTGTACTCGCTATCTAAGTTCTGCAGGTACAACATCTTCAAAATGGTCAAGATGTTTATAAAGTAAAGTTGATGTGACAAGCACGATGTGAATGGTGATGGTAATGATAACTCTGATGAGATGAATGGAATGTTGAAATTTCTAAGTATTACCCGTTAGAAATTTTATCTGTATTCTCTGGTTTATTTCACCTACTTATTTAATTACTAACAACTCATCTAACCATATAAACACTGAAAAAACACAATATAGTCTCAACCATCTACAGATCAACAACTGAAACAAATAGGCAAACACACAAGTGACACCATTATTTTTGGACAATTGTCCACGGAAAAACCCAACTTGGGAAAACTAGTGTGGCAGTTCTGAGGGTTTTATTATTAAGCAGATTTTCTGAGTACACTAGGTGCCAAACTGGCTCACCCGACAGAGATAAAAAATTGGCGGTAATACCTCTCTTCGGAAACACATATTCAGAAAGTCTGCCCCACGAAACCCTTTCTAGCACAATCTTAAACACTGCGTCAACCCTCTTGGCCTCTGCGTCAGCTTGAACCCCTTTGCCTCAGCCCTCCTGGCCACTGCGTCAGCCCTTTGAGGCTATGCACAACCTCTCTTTGTGTCACTCCTACAACCTCTACATGGATAACGCAGCCCCTTCTAGCCTCTGTGCAGTCATTGTTGGCCTCTGTGTGGCTCCTTCTGCCTCTTTGCCTCTACGCTGGTATTCCGACACTATCTCTACCTCTCTGCCTTGTAGTCACTACCCCTCGCTGCAACTCTAATCACTGATTCAATTTCTCTTAGCACACCCAGCTCTAGAAAATCAAATGACTGATCACTCGGGTCTATCTCCAACTGACCCTCAAGCCTCATCTTATACTTTTCCTATTGAGTCTTCAACGGCCGAGATTACATCTCTAATCAATGGCTAAGATTAGATTTGGCTTGATCCATGTCATTTAGAACCTTTTAACCCAACTTTATATTAATACCCATTAATATTTTATTTTTCCTAAGTTTAGACTAAGGAAATCCATTACACATATTAATTATTTTAGTATCTCCTTAACCAGATAAAATTTCCCCAAACCCTTTCTAGGTCTTGGGGATCTCATGTGCTTTAGCCTCTCCACCAATTTTCATGGCTAGAGCACATCCGATGCTACCCCAAATCAACACTCCCTATTAGCGAGGACTATGCTCTAGTAATACTCCACCACTGAGCATCACCCTAATTATACAACACTAGTACATATGTTGATGTTAGGCCTCCCCACCCAACATCCTCTACACTGTTGCATCCTGTAATGCTGCCCATGGCTCTGCCACTGCCATTGCTACATCTGTAAGGCAACTCCTTCTGCACCAGTGCTGCTACTGGTCGTTTTGCCCAACATTGCATCTGCACTACAGTTCTCTCTCATCATGTTGTATCGTGCTACTGCTACCTGTACTGCATTGCAACTCAGTTACTGAGAAGTAAGTAATTGATGCACCCAACTGCTCACATCCTTGTTAGGCTAGAAACCCTCTCGATGTTGAAGCTCTCTCTGTCGCTATCTTGTGCTCCCTCTGTTGTCTCTGCGCTGCTGCAACTTTGTGCCTCTCGCGTCGTTGCAAACCCCTTTGTGCCTTCTTGCACTGTTGCAACCTCCTTTGTGCCTTTCACATTGCTGCAACCCTCTCTGCGCTACTAGAGACCACTGCACTCTAGCACTCTCTGTCGCTTCATCCACATTCGCTTCTACCGACATCCGCCATCTTGCTACTCTCAGTTCGAGACTCCCGTAGCCAGGTATGATCCAAGAGTTCGGGTACCTCAAGGATCCTGCCCCTCATCGTCTATAGTCCTCCTGACTAAAGCTCGATGTCTCCCCACCTTTTCTCCAGAGGTACACGAGCACTCATGGCACAATCGTCATCATCCTCTACCTCCTTTTCTGCCTTCGCTGGCGCTGCCTTGGAGTCAGACGCCTCTCCCTTACTCTCCTTCCTCAGACACTAGTTTGCATAATGACCTAGTTCCCCACAGTTCAAGCACATTTTCTTGGAGAGGTCCTTTTCCTTCCTCTTCTCCTACTTCCCCGCAAATGCCAGAGCTACATCCTCTTCCTCCTCTTTCTTGACCCGAGCTCCTTTGTTGTTGCTTCCCACCTTGGTCTGCACTCTAATCTCTTCTTTGCGAAGAACTGCCCACAAGTCTTCCCATCCTGGAAGAATCGCTCTACCCAAAATACTTTGGATGAATGTTTCCCACTCCTCGGAGTATGTGCTTAGGGTAGTCCTCACCATTAATTCCTCATCGGACGTGGTCCCTATGGAAGTCAATTGGTCCCAAATCTCCTGCAACCAGCTGAGGAAGTGATCTACCTGCTCCCCATTCTGCATTTGGTATGACCACAACTGATTCTCCAGTACCATCTTCCTCTGCACAGAACTGCCTTGATACAACTTCGTCAAGGTGTGTTAAAATTGGCAACTAGGGCTAAACTTCATGTGGGTCATCTTATTCATGGCTGATAATATTTTTATTAGATTCCTCTCATCGAGAGGTGTAGGATTGATATAAAGGTCATCCGATTCCGATAAGTATTCATGGAGATATGAATTTATTTTGATTATGGAATTATTATCAAACTGACCTACAACTCGTATAGGCTCAGAAGCCCAATAGTCGCATCTATTCAAACACCAATGTTGTGTATAAATATAGGAGGACTTTTCCTCATTTGGACTCACTCATCTCATCACATCTCTCTCTCTCTCTACTGCGCAGAAAAGGGTCTCTCCCTCACACATGTGAAGCCAGACGTTGTTGACACTGAAGTTGCAACTGCAGAAGTTAAGTTTGACCTGTGTGGACTAGAAGATCTCATCATCTAAACTATGTTGTAGGTTCATATGAACCTCCTCTGAAAGCCGCAACTTTTGGTGGTGGAATCAAGTCAATCCAACAGACGGTTTGCAAGATATCGACTGCCCTAGTTTGAAGGAAGCTGTTGAAACTAAAGCTACAACTGCAGAAGTGAAGTTTGACCTATGTGGACTAGAAGATCTCCTCATCTAAATTGCGCTATAGGTTCATCTAAACCTCCTCTGAAAGCCGCAACTTTTGGTGGTGGAATCAAGCCAATCCGACGGTCGGTTTGTGAGATATCATCTACCCTAGTTTGATGATGAAGTCGCTAATGTTGATGTTGTTGATCTAGGGTTTGCTACTGCTAATATAAATCAGATTTATTGCACTGTTTCTCTCTGCTGAATTATTGAAGATAAAGGAAGATTTGATCAAAGGGTTTCCCCACACATTGTGGGGTTTGTCCCTGGCTAGCCACCACATCTTGTGTCTCTTGTCT
>APFE030093783.1:76303-167701 GCA_000404065.3 Pinus taeda | reverse complement strand
CTGAAAATGCTGAGAAAGAAAATGGTGGGGGTCCAGGTGGACTTGGCAGGTGGCCACCAATATCCACCTGGATCATAGGAACAGCTTCTATCAATGGTGCCAACTGTTTCTGTTGCAAATTCTCTAATTCAAGTAGCGCCTTCAGCTCTCCTCTGATCTGCAACACTCTAATACCATGTTGAAATTTCTAAGTATTACCCATTAGAAATTTTATCTGTATTCTCTGGTTTATTTCACCTACTTGTTTAATTACTAACAAGTTATTTAACTATATAAACATTGAAAAAAAAACAATACAGTCTCAACCATCTACAAATCAACACCAAAAAGAAATATACAAACACACAAGTGACACCATTATTTTTAGACAATCGTCCCCAGAAAAGCCCAACTTGGGAAAACCGGTGCAGCAGTTCTGAGGGTTTTTATTATTAAGCAGTTTTTCTAAGTACACTGGGTGCCAAATTGGTTCACCCGACAAAGATAAAAAAAAAAAAATCTGGTAGTAACACCTCTCTTCAGAAGCAGATATTCAGAAAGCCTACCCCACAAAACCCTTTCCAGCACAATACTTCTATGTCGCTTCTTAATGCATATCCATATACATATTTAGACACAAAATCTTTTTGTTCATGAAGTTCTGAATCCTCCTAAATCTACATCTAAGACAACACATCATGAGTCATATTTGTTGTCATAAATTTGTAGCAGAGGGTAAACATAAGGTTGTGGAGGATCAACTTTGACATCTTAAGAATGTAAAAATTGTTACAAAAGAAATGCCTCTTGTAGACAGTAAGTCACAATGTTCTCAAGTACGCAATCTATGAGATTGCACAAGAGTCACAACTTTTCTTGCTTCATTGTTGGTTCAAAAGAGCCATAGAGTTATCGAATTAGGCCAGCATGTACGCATATCATATTTCTTCTAGGACGTAGAGGTAACATTCATTTGCTTTAAAAGGAGTTCCGATCTTGGCTTTAAGGGAGGTCAAGAGGTTACAGTGGTGCTTAGTCACCTTTGTTCAAAAACATCTTGCAAATTAATCAAAACCTTTTCATGTTGTTTCAAATCTTGAGAAGTGTCCTTGTTGCCATTGCTCAAATAATATTAAGTCTTCAATTTAGTGTGCTTTGTTTCGTGACAGAATTTGACCCTTCCTTTATTTGACTTCAAAATATAGAGAACATGCTTCAGAGAGAGAGCATGCTACTTTTGTCTTTAAATATTTCCATTTCTTTGGTACATAGGCCGCAAAGGTGCAACTCCATATTAGACTGCAAGAGATAGACTTATACTTCTACCCTAAAATGCTCCAGATCACGCCTGAGATCTTCACTGGTCCCTGGAACACTTCAAAAACGTTGAGATAAATCTTTGAGATGTAAGATAGAAGGAACCGCAGAAGTATAGGGCGCTTGATAGCTAGATCAAACAAATTTCGTAGAAATTAGGCCACTGTTCAAGGTCTAGATCTCCAACAGTCTTGCAATAATCCTTGTCCACGCATGAATCCTCATTGGAGGACCGAAGTCCTGAAGTAAATTTTGAGGTCTGAAATTAACTTGTTTTATGAAGACTGAGATTCTTCAATGAAAATCCTGTACAACCTAACATATAGCTAAAACCCCATAAAATATTTCCAAAAAGGACTTCCATCCTAGCTACAAAGGAAACTTCATTCATCTTTCATTCCAACGCTAATACAACCTTACTTCATTTACAACCTTTCAATGCAACAAAAAACATATAACACTGCTGTTAATGCTCATCATTTATTAAGACACCAAACAACATGTTCGCAGGAGTAATAGGTTGTCATATGCCACACCATACACCATTACACAGCCTTGTGTACTGAATGCAACATACCATACGTCCACATATTAGCGCAGAGGGGTAACATTGCCTTCGACTTTACCATTCATCTTTCACAACCAGCGTGTGCAATAACACACAAGTCACAGCAGATTTAAAGATAGTTCACAACATAGAAACAAAACGTCCAACATATAATAAGAAGAGTGTTGTATGGTGGGAAAGCAGCGTGTGGAAAACTGTTCAATGGGAGGTATTACAACCAATACAACAGAGGTACTGAAACGACTAATCAGTTTCTTCAGACTTGGAATGGAACATTAAAAATATTGGATCAAGCATGAATGTGTGGGAATACCACCAAATATCTCGACCAGTAACTAGTGTTACAAGGCATACCAACTACATCAGCGTGCCAAGGAAGGCGTAACATACCGAATGGCGTGCACTTCCGGTTTTAATGCACAACGTTCAACAACGTTCTACCTCCGGTTTCAATACATAGCACCTCCAGTCAACATAGATTTCAATGTAGATTCGCTCTCCCCGCAGACCCACCAGCTCGCTATATCAGCCACACCATACCATGACAGTGTTATATGGAGGGATTTTAAAAATGATTGTTATTAAAATCGATTGTGGAGAGGGGAGTGGAAAGATGTGAATGGCAGAACAGAGGTGTCAGTCTGTTGAATATAGGCAGGACAGAGGCAAAGAGGCAGAAAGTTTAGCTGGAATGTATCTTATTAGTGCAGGACTAAAATGCACCAAAAAGACCACAAAATAAGTGGTTAAGATTTGAGCAAGGCCAGAATTGATCGGCTTTGATACCATGTTAAACTCACATGGAATGTAAACAACTAATGTGGAAGATAAGCATTGAATACATATATTATTGACATGATACACATTTATAGCACATTGGAGTGACCGTTGGATTCCATATTCCAAGGTCTCTTGGACTACGGTGGTTGTTCACATTCCACACCAACACATAGAGGATTAGGTGTCCAACAAATACAAGCCTAAGGCCTTCACTTAGATTATAAGTTCAGACAAGAATTTCAGAAGAATATGTTTCGATATCATTACAGAGAAGAGCTCAGATAGGGTACAGAGATGATCTCGATGCTACCACAGTAATCACAGTTTGATAACCACATTTTGGAGCTACCACAATGAGAAGGATTTGAAGGTCTCACAGTTTCGATGTCATTACAGTTTGATGCTACCACAGTGAGAAGGGTTTTGTGCCTCATATTTTTGGTGCCATTATAGCTCGATGTTACCACAATGAGAAAGTCTCTATACTACGACAAAGAAAAGGTCACGATGAAACTACAGTGATGAGGTCTTGATATAATTACAGTGATAAGATCTTGATGTTATTACGGTGATGAGATCTCGGTGCATCACAGTGACAAGAATTTAATGCTAACATAGTGACATGGATTTTGGGAAGTAAACACAATGACATGGATTGTTGACCTAAGTTGTCATTGATGTCAATATGGCAATATTCTAGATACTAGATGATCCATGAAGGGGAAGCAGAATAGATCCATGAAGAGATAGGAGCAAGGCCATCAAGATAGCCAAGCCATAAGCAAAAGTTTGTTAACGAAGGAGTTAACAAAGAAGGCATATCAAAGCCATCGCTTATGCTTAACAGTATTGTAGAGTATCAGAGGACATCACTGTAAGACATTGCAAAGCCAAAGGAAGACAATGGAGCAAGAGGAGCCACATCGGAGGACCATTGCATGTAATACTTGCCAAAGAAGAACATATCAGAGGAGCAAACAGAGCTATCGGAGAGCATAGGAGTCTTATCGGGAATACATATATGCAAAAAAGTTAAAGGAGCAGAGCATAAAGAAGAGCCGAAGAGTTAAAAGAAGTAGAAGAGTTAAAAGGGGTTGTATATACTATATGTATATGCAAATACACTATCGGAGGTGCAGACTCATATATATATTCTATATATATTATATATAATAGCAATATGTTGCGGACCCGCTTCAACATTATAATATGACTTTATTGTATGTCGCATCCGCCATATCGAAAGACCTTAAGGCCTTGCCACTTCAAAAGTGCCGATTGCGATATATGCCGCTGACCCGATGGTCCAAGTGTAACACGGCTCAATATTATATCACGTCCAGCAAGGCCATTGGCCATCGGTGATGCTATGAGCTCAACTTATATAGGACCGCGATAAGCTGCAACTGCCGATTGCAATTACAATGCGGACCCAATAAAGTTATAAATGTGGGCATAATGCATTTGAAATCCGCCCTTTAGAGTTTCGGTTGTGTTTTCTCATATATTCCTGTGTGTTTGAATATTTGCATTGCGCAGGTTTGAAGGAAAAAATGCATTAATCCAAATATTTAACATTCTCTTTACGAGAAAAGTGTTTACACCAAGACCTATCGATTCCATCTGCAACTGCACCAAACTTGCTATCTGCAAATCAATTCTGGATGCAGTCCCAGAATCAACCAGTGTCACTCACTACACTGCCAATCATACTATCATAGCATCTCATTCATCCAATGAATAATGAGCATCTGTGAATATGAAGAAGTATCTCTCCGACAGAAAAAACAACATTCCAAACTCCACCATTCTGCAAGTCAGCGTCACAATCCAATATCAACAAGCACTGCATCATGAACTCTCTAGGACATCCTGCAAAGACAATCACATCTCCATACAAGATCAAGTCAATCTTGGAATATAAAGCCCGTGGTATAATCATCAAACTATGCAAGGTCATCATTAACCTGTCAACATGAGAATCCCTCTCATGTATATTTACAACCCTTTGGCAAATGAACCAACCAGAACGAGGTACAAAAACAGATAGACTACCGTAGAGTACCTAAAACTAAGAGAACAAAGACACAAAAGAAAGTGGATATCTCAAAAAAAGCCCACTATAAGTAAAAACAGAAGTGGACTCTAAGATAGTCTGTGAAAGAGGAGGATCAGTCACCATTACCAACACCCTTAGGTCCAGAAATGGCAATGTCCACCCGAAGAGCTTGTCTAATAATGCTCTGATGAGTGTAGAAACTGGTGCTGAAGTGCAAGTGTGAACCCAGGGCAGAACCCATCCTAGCATCCAAGGCCAGATGACTCCTGATATTAGCTAAGGAGTTCTTCAGTGTTCTCAAGTTGGCCTTGTCTAAGTTTAACGAAGCTTAAGTTATATGTTGGCCTCTAATATAAGTACATACATATTATTCAATAATCCATTTATTTTGTTCGAGGCACATCGCACTTGACTGTAAGAAGTATTTTTTGATTTTTTCGTTCTTAAATGTCAGATGCTACAGTCATAATGAATCACAATAATAGAACTGTGGAACTTAAATACATATTCTTTAACATCCTCCAGCATAGACCTTTGATACAGTGGCATACAATATTGAATGGCCAGAAGAATAAAACCAAGCATAGAGTTACATACTAAAAAACAGAGAGAATGTAGGCAAATTTATTTTCTAGCAATTTTCCTGTAGATAGCATATCCTTAACTATTTTGTTGCAAATGAAACTAAAATTTACAATGGATAGTTATGCATTTACAAAATTCATTTAGAGTCAACTTCATGTCATGGTTTTCCTCATTTGCAGGAACTGGACCTATTTTCTTTCAATAGCGATTTTGTGCTCAAACCGAAAGTAAGGAAGTGACATTGATGATAATTGGATATAAGAAACTGTTAGAGATGAGGGCATTTTACCTGCACTAGAACCATCCAATGATGAACCACTGTGATCAACTTTCCCAGAAGACTTTTGAGTGCAGCTCTCCAGTAGAAAAGGCATAACCATATTACAAAACTCTGGCTTACCAAAGGCCTTGATTATCTAGAAATAATTTAGCCAATAAATTACAGTTAGGATGTTGTAGTAATGATTTAAAGAAACCTACAACTACAAGAGAATCTGATCGGAACTTTAGTGTACTATTGAGAAAGAAAATTGTTCTGCACAGAATTCAAGGGTAATAAGCATCATCTAATATAGTACATTTACAACATACTTGAAGAAACACTATAAAATATTTATAGAAATATCAAAACAGGTTAGAATTCACCAAGGCTGTAGGGAGTGGTGTTACTAAATAATCTAGCACCTTAGTGCAAAGCCTCACTAAGAACTCTATATTAACGGAAACAATGGTATCAGCCATGAATGTCACCTTTGTAATTGTTCCCCTGTTGTTCTATGGATGAAGCTCCACCCTTGAGGTGCCTGAGGAAGAAGCGGGTGAAACCCAAACCGACCCAGACAATGATCTCATAGCTACGCCAGATGAGCCGGTTATATCACTACATGCCTTGGCTGGAATTTCTTCACCCCAGACTCTCAAAATCCGAGGTTTTATTAAACATCGACCAGTAGTGGTATTGATTGATAATGGCAGCACTCATAACCTTCTCCATAAGAGAGTTGCAATCGTTGTTCATTGATTTTTACGGAGTTGCAGTCATTGTTCATGGATTTGCACGGGCAGTATCTAATTTCCAGGCCCTTATCGCTGATGGGGGACCATGAAATGTGAAGGACGTTGTCAAAATATTAAGCTTCAGATGGGAGATTACTACCTAAAAACCCACATGTTTTCCATTGAAATGGGTGGTTGTGACATTGTCCATGGTGCTAAATGGCATTGCACACTGGGCCTTATCACAATGGATTTCCAGGAGTTATATATGAGCTGTAAGCAGAACGACCACACTCATACACTGAGGGGACTCCAGGAAGATGGTCCTACTATCATCAGCTCACATCGAATGGAGAAGATTTTAAAAAAGGACCATCGTGGAGTAGTCACCCAATTAATGCCATCCAAGCCATTAAATCCACTACTCCTCATATTCATCCCGAGATGCAACAAGTACTAGATCGCCACCAACGAGTCTTTGACAAACCTAAAGAGTTTCCACCCTCTAGGGGCGAACATGATCATAACATTCCTTTGGTCCCGAGTGCCCAGCACTAAATGTCCGCCCATATTGATATTGTTTTCCACAAAAGAATGAGATTGAAAAAATCATCAGGAACTCCTTGAAGTCGGTGTTATCCGTCCCAGCACCAGCCCTTATTCATCTCCAGTGGTCATGGTTCTAAAGAATGAAAGAGAATGGCGCATGTGTCCTGATTTTCGAGCCCTTAAGGAGCTCATTATCAAGGACAAATTTCCTATTCCGATTGTTGATCATTTGCTTGATGAACTACATGGTGCTAAATTCTTTACCAAGCTAGACCTCTGATCGAGCTATCACCAAATACACATGAAGTAAGTGGACATCCCCAAGACAGCCTTCCGAACTCATGAAGGCCATTATCAATTCCTGGTCATGCCATTTGGTCTCTATAATGCTCCATCCACTTTTCAAAGTGTAGTGTACCTAGGGGGGATAATATGGGGTACAAAGGGAAGTACCCAAGGGAATAAGGTAATAATGGGATGGGCCATAGTAATAAATCAGGTGGTTAACCCGTATCTTGTAAAGGACCACAAGTAGTTAGTAATAATGTAATGGGCCCATGGTATTAGATAAATAGTATTGAGAGAACCATGGTAATGACCCATGGTATTGTATGTATGAGGCCTATATAGAAGCTAGAGACTCCACATTGAAGGGTGTCAAGGATTATTGTATGAACAGGCATATGGCTTGTGGAGTGTTCTCCTTCCTTAAGGAGTGAATGTATGGTGTTGCCCTACCTTAAGGGTTTGATTAATAAATAAGCATTTCTATCTATATTTAGATCTTGTTATTTCTTGGGTATATTTTTATTTTCATATATTTCTGGATCAGATCCATAACCAGCCGAATCGAAGTCCGGATGAAAGAGATATCGCTAATCTAAAAATCAGTGGTGTTGCAGACATTTCTTCGGGGCAGCAAGTTTGCGGCGCAGATCTATAGTTTTGGGGCAAAATCTAATTGCAGATCTGGATTCTTTGTGAAAAAATACCTGATTTCAAAAAAAAAATTCGTCCGAATTGGAGTCCGAAGGAAGGAGATATCGTTGATCTAAAAATCAGTGGTGTTGTAGAAAATTTTTCGGGGCAGCTAGTTTGCAACGCAGATCTGTACATTTTGGGGCAAAACCTGGAAAATCTAATTGCAAATCTGGATTCTTTGTGAAAAAATACCCGATTTCAAAAAAAAAAGAAATCAGTCGAATCGAAGTCCGAATGAGGGAGATATCGCTGATTTAAAATCGCTCTTTTTTCATAATTTTTGGTGACGACAAGAGAGCTGCAACGCAGATCTGAAATTCCAGTGCCTGGATCGGGATTTCTATCACATGGGCAGATGCATAATGGTTGTTCCATTTCCGAAAACAGGTCATAATAGAGATTCTGAGCAATATTGACTAAACTGTGACAATTTCAAATTTTTACCAAGTGAGTGAATTTTCTTCAAAACACTCTTCATGGCGGATCTTAATTTTACAAAGAAAGATGATAGCCCTACTATTGAAGAATTCATACAGTAACTAAAGTTCAAATATGGGGAATTTTGGAAGGCTATAGTACCGATTAGTTTCAAATATGAGGTTGCCAAATGGTGCCGCTCATTTGACATCGACCAGTTGCTCAAACTCTCAGAGGCCGAATATGAAAGATTCCTCTTAAATAAATAGTCTCATACTAGAAAAAAGGAGAATGAGACATGTAAGGGGTTATTTTCTACTGGTGTCTCCCTATTGCAGGTTCATGAATTGATTCAAAAGGAGAAGATCATTGTGTCTATAAATCCTAGTTGCAAGAAAAATTTATCAATGTTAATTTGTTACAAGTGCCAACAAAACACATGGAGCACACACAGGCTAATAATGAGCAGTTGTAAGTTTATAAAGATTTGAAGATTTCTATGGACAAGTATGTATTGCATTCTGATTTTTATGCTTCAAATATGGCTAATAAGGATGTTGTTTTGTTCCAGTACGAGGGAATCCACAAAAGCTCGAAAAGATAGAGAATCATTCATTATCAGAGCCAAGTATTTGTTTGAGTGGATGTTGTCCGTGAGATATTGTTTGAGTGGATCGCGGATTTGTTAAGGTCGGGAATAGCGTTTGTAGCCCGTGGTTGCCGCAGTTGGCGTTTGAAGGGTGTTGAAGACATCTGGCGTAGAATTCGAGTCGAGGAAGCCGCAATTTCTCCTACAACAGAAAGCCGCAAAACTTCTTGATCTCCATTAGCAAGATTTTCCGGGTATTCTCCTTTAATATCTCCTCTTTTCTAAAATGGATGCTCCTTCTAGCTCAAAAGAAATGTTTGGATCAAAACATTTTCAAGATGTTCAAAATGAAGACGAATTAAGATCGGGATTAGAAACTTTATGTCATGTTGAATCTTCTTCTGGAAACTCTGCTTCTATTGAACAAGAAGAAATAAACCCTACTGTAAACTGGAAACTACCTCCTGTTTCCCCTGTAGAAGTTTATAGAGGATTATCTCCATTCCACTTTAGAGCCCTAAGTCAAATAAAAATAAGAGAAAAAGCAGTTCAAACAGATTTGAATCTCAATCTTGTGATGACTATTCCTCTATTAGAAGAACGACAGATAAAAGCTGCTTAGAAATCTGGACACCAGTACGTCCATCTGGGGATGGTAAGAATCGGGTTAAATGCTTTACACAGAAAAAAAGAGCCTATGTTTTTCAGCCCTTCTTGATAATCAATGGACTGTGTTCTCCAAAGCCCTCATAGGTGGAATAGAAACTAGCCTATCAGACGGCCCTGTACAATACGATGTATATCCTGATTTTTCTGTTTCTTTGTCAGACCCTCATATCCTGAAATGTTTAACCTTAAGAGTACAGACAAAAGGCTATGAGCATTTCAGATCAAAATCCAAAAATATGACCATTTTCTTTATTACTTGTGTAAGATTTTATAATACGACCATTCCAGTTGTTTTGCATTCTCCTCCTAATGGCACTGTAACTCTGATTCAATATGACTCCTGTAATCCAGTAGCACCTGTGCCTATTTCCAGAAATAACCTTTTCCCTCCAAATGATTGGATAACCAACTAGGCAAAACCAGTAAAGAGACCCATTGCTACTGCACAGTCGATAATTACTGAGATTGAGGATCGGGTAATCACTAGATTTCCTAGGGATCACACAGCAGAAGGTAGTAGACCATCTATCTCCACAGTTCCTACCACTCAAAATAATCAATTACATCCAGTACAGTCTCAGCCCCAACAACAAATTGTAATTGACCTCGCTGTCTTCGAGTCATTGAAGAAATTTTTTACTCAGCCACCAGAAAGTTCAGTTTTTAGTTCTGTTTGTGACCACCCTCATTGTTCAAAAACTTTCTATCAATTTTCTTCTGATCCTCCAACACCTCATGGTGACTCTTCCAAACGAATCAATATGGTAAATTTTACTCCATCTGATTCTTCTGAAGAAAGCTATAAGCGTGTTACATTTTTTAATCCTCAAGAAGAACTGCTTGTTTTGGGCCTTAGTTTTGGTCTTATTTTGCTCTAAGAAACTTACTAATCCATCTATTTATCATCCATTTTCACTTCATTCATTCCATTTTGATGTATATTTGATATCCATTCAGGTATTTAATTTTAATTTGTCAATTTCTAAAGTTTTTATGAAAGTTTGATTTTAAGTGCAAATTTGGCAGATTCAGAAATTCCCGTAATCACTCTATGGTTGATGTGGTTGCATGACACTTGGGCACGAATTGAATGCATGAATGGAAAGCTTGGGAACTAGGACTAAGCCAGCTATGCTTAGTTCGAACAAAACAATCTTTATTAGGCCCATTTGGTGCTAGTCAATAATGACTAGTCATTCAGAAATCCCATAGAAATAGGGCAGTTTTGAGATTCTATGGGATTGGTCATATTTCTTGGGATGGGAGTAGTGAATTTGACTTGGATAGATGGATTAGAGTAGATGGATTTGTTAGAGTGAATATAGATCAGTTTGTTTCATGAGACTTCTTATTTAAGAGCCACAACTTTGATGGCTTATGTATTGACTTATTATACTTTTACGCTGTGACACTTTTGGATTGAGAAGTTAATTTGAAGACTTGTGCTATTATTATTTTGCTGCTCAATGCTATGGATGTATAATTGATTTGAGCTTCTGATATCACTTCTCAAGTGTGCAAGGCAAGGGTGGAGGGCCCCCACTCCAAGCTAAGTACACTTCCTTGTTAACTAGTTTTATTTCTTGTAATCTGTTTATTGTAGAACTGGTTCTTCAAAGCTTTACTTCAGATTGCTTTATGGTTCATGCATGGTGATTGATTGCATTAGTTCTTAGCTTATTCATCATTTTATTAAGTTGGAGAAAAACAAGTGTTCAAGTTGAGCATCTCTTCTACTAAAACAATGAATTAAAACTAGTTTCTTTGGTTTGCATGCAAGTAGTTTCTTATTGTGATTTTGGTATTGAGATGAATAAATTATGATGAAATACCTTATGTGTCTCTTAAGTTAAGAGCTTCTTTCATTAACAATTTATCCATCTTAAGTTCTTGGTTTTAATCTCTGATTCATTAAGTGGTAGTTGAGGCAAATGTGGACTTCTTGAGTCAAGAACCATTTCAATATTTTTCCACTGCTTTAAACTAATTCAATTAGAATTGTAGGATATATT
This sequence comes from Pinus taeda, assembly GCA_000404065.3. Classification (NCBI taxonomy): domain Eukaryota; kingdom Viridiplantae; phylum Streptophyta; class Pinopsida; order Pinales; family Pinaceae; genus Pinus; species Pinus taeda. The sequence continues at coordinate 156,200 of APFE030093783.1, read as the reverse complement.
GCTTTAAGCTTTTGAATAACTTATCTTTCAAAGTTTGATTATATCTGATCTTCACATATAGTGAACTTGCCTCAAAGCATAAACAACCTGGATTGATAAGAAATAATTGCGTTAATTTAGGTACACAAATTAGCTCAACAGCTTGTACAGTCTGTTTCTAGTTCTTCTACCAAAGGACTTGGATATGAAAAAGATTTGCCTATTCCTTCCTACTGAAGAAATCCCATTGACAAAATCCCAAGAAATGTTGAAATTCCCTCTGATTCCGAGATTGTAGCCTTTTTGAAAATCTTTGAAGGCATTGGCCCCTATGACCCAGAGGATACTTGGAAAAAGAAAATGTTTAATTGGGATATGTTCACACATGAAAAAGAGCATCTGTATCTGCAAGAAGTCAGACTTCTTGAGAAAAATGACAGGCCTGCTTTCAACAAACAGAATGTAGATAAATGGAAGGAATGGATGAGAGCAAATAACCAGTGGATATCATTCTATGAATGGTATTATCCTTCTGCAAACATCATAGAAGAATCTTTAATGAAACAATTCAGGAATCAAGCCAAGCAGAAAAAGATTAAAGATTCTCAAAAATTTGTAGAAGAAAAGATGTCTGAAAATCCTGTAGTTATTCCTCCTCCTCTCAAAGCCCCTGCTTTTGAGCCAAAGATCCATAATATGCTGGCCAAGCCGAATATCCCGAGATCTTTGATTGCAGTTAGACAACAAGGCGAGGAATTAATAAGACAAATTTGTTCCCAATTCCATGTAAATATGATTAGGACTGGGACTCCTAACAAACATAAATGGGAACTCTTAGATGGTTCAATTTTTGAAACAGATACAGAATTTCCTCCATGGAAAAATTTTGTGATAAGAAACCAAGATGGGAAAATGTACAGAGTCCTCCCATCTCATCTTGATGATCCCTCTATAGCAGCCAAGGATTCCATTGCTGCTACAAATTGGACAAATCTGGCATTATCTAGTCTTGAAAAATACTTAAAAACCAGGCTTGATTCTGTTGACACTGCATGCTCTGAATTAAAACTCATGATGGGTAGAGTATTGCAGAAACAAGACTACAACACTGTGTGTCTGAATGACAGTGTAAAGACTCTGGCAGAAAATGATCAAACCATTGCTCAAAGTTTAGATAAACTCTCTCTATCAATAGAAAGGAAGATCCATGAAGCATCTGTTACCCATGAAAACGAAATTGTCAAGGTTTCTAATAACCTTGATATTGTAAAGAAACAAGTTTGGGAAGTGGCAAGAGGAATTGATTCTTTGAAAAAGACGCCTAACACAGATGCATATAAATCAGCGACTCTTTTCTCTGAACCAAAAAGCACACTTCCTTATTCTCTCACCTCCTCTGTTGAAAGTCTCATCAAAGCCTCTAGCTCCATAAATTTTCCTCCGCCTACCTCTACTCATCCGTATTCTTTATTTACAAATCCCAGTTTCTTTAGTCCAGTTGCTACTTCATCCAAATCCAAAGACACTGAAGAAATTCTAAGGAATTATCGCCCAAGTTTTTTATTTGGAGAAACCTCTCAAGAAGAGGAAGAAGAAAGTAAAGAACATACAAGCCTTCAAAAAATAGATTCAGTTCCAGAGGTTGATGAACCTGAAGCTTGTATTAATAATTTTACTGTCCAAGACAAGGAACAGTTTGGTATTTCAGTTCCAGAAGAAAGCATTGAAACTCAAGTCAATGCTACATCCTCAAGATCCCGATGGGATACTACTTGGAACCCTGCCCCAGACCGACGAGATTTGATGAAATCAGAATACCATAAGGACTGGTCTGCAAATTCCACATATTCGTGGAATATTGATAACTGTACAGAAGCCGAAGTCATGTCTGTGTTGCATTCCAAGCTCGTATGTTACAGAACCTACCTTTCAAATGACATTGGCCCAATAAATGCCACCAGAAGGATTATTGGGGGGTTTGAAGGAACGTTGGATTCCTGGTTAAAAGCTTAAACGATTAAAGAACCAAATCTCCTTCCCCATTGGGAACAGTCAGTGGTCTTAAATGAAGATGGTTCTACCTACATGGATCCAGTCACCGATTTTCCCGTAAATAATATGATTGGAAAGTTGATTTACAGTATTACAGTGAATTTCATTGGATTTCCACAAATCACTAATGACATTACTACGGTAACTCTGCTTGCCATGAAGTTGCATAATATGCAACATTTTGATGAGTACTTTAATGAATTTCTTCATAGATTACATACCTTGTCTCCAGAATTGATACTAGAACCCAAATGGAAAGAAATTTTTGTTGCGTCACTTTCGCAATGGGTTTCTACAGCAATTGTAAATAAGTTACCAGGAAAAATTGGACTATAAATTTGGGATTATTAGACAAGCTGTCAAAGCAATTATTGTTGAGTTATGTTCACAAATGAAAATTGCTAGAGCAGCAACGAATCCCAAAAAGCCACATGGATATTAGCAGTTATGCAAACAGTGGCATCTTGGCAAAGTTGACAATTCTGGGGGCCATTGAAGAAAGAAAAAACATCTCAAGCAGAAGAATTCCCGGTTTTCCCAAGACAAATCTGAGAAAAAGCACAGTAGAATAAAGCCTTACAAACACACAAAAATGTTCTCTAAGGAAAAAGAGATCATTTGTTATAACTACAACAAAAAAGGCCATACAACTCCAAATTGTCCAGAGAAGAAGAATGAAAAATCAAAGAAAAAGATATCATACAGAAACAAAAAAGGGAAAATTAATTTCTTTGATTTACCCAGCAGCCGTGATGAATTAAAGTAGAGTGGAGAAAATAGATATTTTATTATAGATGGATGCAGAAATTACAGAAGAGAATCTTTTTCCTCAGATAGACTGTTGTGGCATTTAGTAGATATGAGTTAGCCGAAGCTTAACAGATCTACAGGCTACCTGGCCAACACGCAGGCTGAGTCTAAAAGATTAATACACAACGACAGACACTCTAAAGATCCGGCCACTTTAGGTTCACACCAGCGTCAAGCTCTGATGCACAGGCTTCTCAAATCTCCTAATGACTTGAGTGTTTCTCGTGTTGCAAGCAGATCGGACTGATAGTCCGCAGATGCAGAGCAGGAGAACTCTCGACTCAGACTCAAGACTAGACTTCCCACCGAATGAGTCTAACTCCAAGGCTTCTTTCCTTTATAGCCTTCCGAGGGAACAAACATCCGTGAGCTCTAAGATTACAAGTGATGACTCAGAAGCAGAGATGCTATACAGACTTAACAAATCACTGAAAGCTGGATTCGGGCATGGGAGTATTGTCCCATGTTATCTCATCCCTTCTCCTTTTACGGATAGCCAGAGGCATGTGGGGACCGAATCCAGGATATTTATTAGGACTACACAGTGGAGGTTACCAGTACGAGGGAATCCACGAAAGCTCGAAAAGATAGAAAATCATTCTATACAAGATTTACACAGTGGATATTTCCAGTATGAGGGAATCCATGAAAGCTCGAAAAGATAGAGAATCATTTTGTACAAGATTTACACAGTGGATATTTCCAGTATGAGGGAATCCACGAAAGCTCATCCAACATCATAGTCAGTTGGAAAGACGTCAATCAAAAGTGTAGTAATCGATTTGAGGATATGTGTAGTGGCGGTAATTCCATCTTTCAATCAAGTAGTTGGAATAATATTGTACCAAAACCTCCTTTTCAGATTCCCAAGCAACTTCATCATGGGGGTCCGGCAGATCCAAATAATGCAAATTCATGAATGGGTTCAGATTTGGATCAGTCTGCTGGTGAAATTCCTCATGATTTGTACTCGGAAGAATTCTTCTGCACTTATAGTGGTTCATGACAAACCATCTCACATGGCCACACCTTCTCACACTGTTGAGAAAATCTATGTCACTTATATCCATCAAATCTCGGATTGTTCTATTTAATACCAGAGTTCTCATCAATAAACTGGGGGTGCTAAAATTAGGAATCTTTAGCATGGTTAATGAATATGGATTCATAATTAATAGGGATAATGCATATATTTTCCACCATTCCATAAACCAATCTGGTAGTGGATCCTCCTCTTCCAAGTCTTCAACAGCCGTATCTTCAAATAGGAAAGAAAACTACAAAGAATAAAACATGATAACTGAAAAATTTTGTAGATTCATGGCAGTGTAAAATGCTTCCCTTTGGCGATCTGGATCATAGTTTTCTTTGTTGAGATGATTATCAAACCTTCTAAAGGTGATATGGCAGTTGGTGACTCTGTTGTCATCTTCATGATCCCTTTCAATCCTGTGGATTATACTCCCGATCTGCTCGAGATAATCTAAAGCTTCAAAAGCTTCATCATTCATATCATCCTGTTGGGGGTCTGTCCATAGGAAATCAATACCTCTCCTGTGTCTGATCTCTTTAATAGGCTGCCAGTCATCATCATGTTCCATAAGGGTTTTATTCAATCTGTAGGATACCCAGCCAAAAGGAGCTTCGATTTCTACAGTTTCTTCATTTCTTCTTATGAAGTTGCATTTTAAGCTCATGATGGAATGTTCAGACAAGAATTCTCAACTCAACATGTCTGCAAAGTTATTCTTGTCCCCTTTAATGAATTCAATAACAAAATTATATTGACTGAGCTGCATTATCCATCTTACAATGGCAGCGTCTTCAAAATCACATTTATGAATAGCAGATTTCAGTGCCTGGCAGTCTGTCCTTACTGTGAATTTAGTGTAGATCACGAAATCTCTGAACTTTGCAATACCTAAGCAGACTGCTCTAAGCTCTTTCTTCAAACTTGACCAATTCAACTGGTTTTTAGCCCAAAGGCCCGAAGCATATTGACAAACTTCAATTTCATTTTTACTATGTGGAACTTTCTGGCATAGAACTGCTCCCCATCCTTCATGACTTGCATCTGTCATGATAATTTTTTCCTAGTCTTCTCTGATTGGGGAGAGTGGCTGGATGCTTCTTACCTTTTCTTTGATTGTTCTGACGGCTTGTGTGCATTTTTCATTCCATGGAATCGGATTTTTCTGAAGTCTTTTATTTAACAATTTCCTCTCTTGTGCACAATGTTTGATGAACTTGGATATATAGTTTAGACTTCCTAAAAATCGCTGCAATTGATTTTTGTCCTTTACTTCATCAAGGAAATGATCGACAAAATTCAAACTCCTTTGAATTACAGTATATGAACCATACTGTATGTTGTATCCTAAAAAGTCGATCATAGGCCTGAACAATTTCATCTTAGATTCTGATAACACTATTCCCATTTCCTTGACCCTCCGTAAAAAAATCTTCAGATGTTTAATATGGTTAGTAATGTTATCAGAATGAATTAGCAAATCATCAATATACTTTTTTAGGAATTCCTCCATTCCTTCAAAAGTCTCGTCCATAATTCTTTGAAATGCAGAAGGAGCATTGATTAGGCCAAATGGCATGATGTTCCATTTGTAATGCCCTTCAGGTACTGAGAAAGCAGTTTTCCACTTATCCTCTTCTTTAATTCCTACTTGCCAAAATCCAGACTTTAAATCAAATTTGGAAAAGATTTTTGATCTGGATATTTGAGCGAGTATGATGGATGGTTTTGGCAACGGATAAGCATCATAATCTAAAATATCATTCAGGGGTTTATAATTTACCACAAGTCTAGGTTTTCCCCTGGCTATCTCGGCATGTTTGTTGACATAAAATGCAAAGCATGCAATTGGACTCTTACTTCTTCTGATAAGTCCTTTTTCCAAAAGATCTTTAATTTCTGCCCTGCACAGCTTCATTTGTTCTTCATTCATCGCCACCGCTTTGGATCTTCTCAACTTTCCTTTGAATTTTTTCTTTAATGGAAGATCCACTTCATGTTTCTTGATATGCCAGAAGGCATTCGGATCCTCCGAGCAACATTCTTTGAATCTAGCAGTGAGGTCTGCTATTTCTGTGGCGAATTTTCCATTTTCTAAATTTTCTTTTGCCTTTAGGATTTCTTTCTTTGTTTCCATCTTTGCCAATAGATTCTGCATTATTTCAATTCTTTTTAATCTATTAGGCGTATTGGAATTTATAAATGGGAAGAAAATTTCTTTACCTTCTAAGCTGACAAAGTATCCATACCTTTGACTGCTGCTGTCAAGCTTAGCTCCGTATTTTTCGAAATTCTGGAAGAATGGAGTACCAAGATACATTGCACAGTCCATTCCTGTAACTACTAGACAAACTAGATGCACACCAATCTTTTCATTCAGAAATACATCTATTTTTGCTTCATGTCTGGTAGTGATTTCTCCGCTAGCTGTAGTAATTTTAGGGTAGGCAGTTGGCCTTCTATGATTCATACTTACTACAATATCACTTCCAATATTCAATCTGGAATTCGTATCCATAAGAACTTTCCAGTACTCATACTGGTTCCCAATCTTGACCTTCATTCTTATGCAATACATAGCATCTTTGTTTATTATATTGCATCCAAAATCTGTTCTGTCTCTTTCTTCCCCTTCTTCTTCTGAACTGTCGTGCTGCTGGTTGTGTGTCATTACTAGATTTGCATGGAAACTCCAGTTCTCTGTTTTTCCTGAAATGTCAACATTTTGTGATGATGCACCCAGGGCATTCATTAATCTTACATTTAGTTCTTTATGATTCTCAATACACAGTCTCCTGTTTTCCTTTATTGTCTTCCTTAATTCTTTAATTGCCTGATGAACCGCACGCAAAGTTTGCGGCAGATCTTCTCCAAAATCCTCATTTTTGAACTGTAGAGTTAAAGCTTCAACTGAAAATAAGGAAGCAGGTGGTACATATCCCTTGTTAGGAGACTTCTTTGAACTAGAAGATGGCTTATTGAAATGATCCGTCAACAAGGATTTGTACATATCTTTAATTTGAGGATCCGTTGCTGCCATCATCTGTTAGGATATTCCGACACATAGGAAATAGTTAAGTTCAACTTGGTCTAGTATAGAGTTAGGTATAGAGTTAGGTAAAGTGTGTTTCTTTACCGTTGTACATTTTGTAACTTACAATCCGACGGTCACGATATGTAGTGATCCGACGGTTCATTCTCTCCTCGGTATTACCGACACTTGATCCGTGGCTTGACACCCGATTGGTCCATGATTTATTTCATGCTCTTTGAGGGTCATTTGATGTTAATTCATGAGAGCTGTTGTGTAAATCATTGTTATTAATTTTGCCTTTTTTGTTTCTGTATGATATCTTTTTCTTTGATTTTTCAGTCTTCTTCCCTGGACAATTTGGAGTTGTATGGCCTTTTTTGTTGCAGTTATAACAAATGATCTCTTTTTCCTTAGAGAACATTTTTGTGTGTTTGTAAGGCTTTATTCTACTGTGCTTTTTCTTATATTTGTCTTGGGAAAACTAGGAATTCTTCTACTTGAGATGTTTTTTCTTTCTTCTATGCCCCCCAAAATTGTCAACTTTGCCAAGATGCCACTGTTTGCATAACTGCTGATATCCATGTGGCTTTTTGGGATTCGTTGCTGCTCTAGCAATTTTCATTTGTGAACATAACTCAACAATAATTGCTTTGACAGCTTGTCTAATAATCCCAAATTTATAGTCTCCAATTTTTCCTGGTAACTTATTTACAATTGCTGTAGAAACCCATTGCAGAAATGATGCAACAAAAGTTTCTTTCCATTTGGGTTCTAATATCAATTCTGGAGACAAGGTATGTAATCTATGAAGAAATTCATTAAAGTACTCATCAAAATGTTGCATATTATGCAACTTCATGGCAAGCAGAGTTACAGTAGTAATGTCATTAGTGATTTGTGGAAATCCAATGAAATTCACTATAATACTATAAATCAACTTTCCAATCATTTTATTTACGGGCAAATGGGTGACTGGATCCATGTAGGTAGAACCATCTTCATTTAAGACCACTGACTGTTCCCAATGGGGAAGGAGATTTGGTTCTTTAATCGTTTCAGCTTTTAACCAGGAATACAACGTTCCTTCAAACCCCCCAATAATCCTTCTGGTGGCATTTATTGGGCCAATGTCATCTGAAAGGTAGGTTCTGTAACGTACGAGCATGGAATGCAACACAGACATGACTTCGGCTTCTGTACAGTTATCAATATTCCACGAATATGTGGAATTTGCAGACCAGTCCTTATGGTATTCTGATTTCATCAAATCCCGTCAATCTGGGGCAGGGTTCCAAGTAGTATCCCATCGGGATCTTGAGGATGTAGCATTGACTTGAGTTTCAATGCTTTCTTCTGGAACTGAAATACCAAACTGTTCCTTGTCTTGGACAGTAAAATTATTAATACAAGCTTCAAGTTCATCAACCTATAGAACTGAATCTATTTTATGAAGGCTTGTATGTTCTTTACTTTCTTCTTCCTCTTCTTGAAAGGTTTCTCCAAATAAAAAACTTGGGCGATAATTCCTTAGAATTTTTTCAGTGTCTTTGGATTTGGATGAAGTAGCAACTGGACTAAAGAAACTGGGATTTGCAAATAAAGAATACGGATGAGTAGAGGTAGGCAGAGGAAAATTTATGGAGCTAGGGGCTTTGATGAGACTTTCAACAGAGGAGGTGAGAGAATAAGGAAGTGTGCTTTTTGGTTCAGAGAAAAAAGTAGTCGATTTATATGCATCTGTGTTAGGCTTCTTTTTCAAAGAATCAATTTCTCTTGCCACTTCCCAAACTTGTTTCTTTACAATATCAAGGTTATTAGAAACCTTGACAATTTCTTTTTCATGGGTAACAGATGCTTCATGGATCTTCCTTTCTATTGATAGAGAGAGTTTAGTTAAACTTTGAGCAATGGTTTGATCATTTTCTGCCAGAGTCTTTACACTGTCATTCAGACACACAGTATTGTAGTCTTGTTTCTGCAATACTCTACCCATCATGAGTTTTAATTCAGAGCATGCAGTGTCAACAGAATCAAACCTGGTTTTTAAGTATTTTTCAAGACTAGATAATGCCAAATTTGTCCAATTTGTAGCGGCAATGGAATCCTTGGTTGCTATGGAGGGATCATCAGGATGAGATGGGAGGACTCTGTACATTTTCCCATCTTGGCTTCTTATCACAAAATTTTTCCATGGAGGAAATTCTGTATCTGTTTCAAAAATTGAACCATCTAAGAGTTCCCATTTATGTTTGTTAGGAGTTCCAGTCCTAATCATATTTACATGGAATTAGGAACAAATTTGTCTTATTAATTCCTCGCCTTGTTGTCTAACTGCAATCAAAGATCTCGGGATATTCGACTTAGCCAGCATATTATGGATCTTTGGCTCAAAAGCAGGGGCTTTGAGAGGAGGAGGAATAACTACAGGATTTTCAGACATCTTTTCTTCTACAAATTTTTGAGAATCTTTAATCTTTTTCTGCTTGGCTTGATTCTTGAATTGTTTCATTAAAGATTCTTCTATGATGTTTTCAGAAGGATAATACCATTTCGTTTGTTGAAAGCAGGCCTGTGATTTTTCTCAAGAAGTCTAACTTCTTGCAGATACAGATGCTCTTTTTCATGTGTGAACATATCCCAATTAAACATTTTCTTTTTCCAAGCATCCTCTGGGTCATAAGGGCCAATGCCTTTGAAGATTTTCAAAAAGGCTACAACCTCGGAATCAGAGGGAATTTCAACATGTCTTGGGATTTTGTCAATGGGATTTCTTCAGTAGGAAGGAATAGGCAAATCTTTTTCATATCCAAGTCCTCTGGTAGAAGAACTAGAAACAGACTGTACAAGCAGTTCTTCTTGAGGATTAAAAAATGTAACACGCTTATAGCTTTCTTCAGAAGAATCAGATGAAGGAGTAAAATTTACCATATTGATTCGTTTGGAAGAGTCACCATGAGGTGTTGGAGGATCAGAAGAAAATTGATAGAAAGTTTTTGAACAATGAGGGTGGTCACAAACAGAACTAAAAACTTAACTTTCTGGTGGATGAGTAAACAATTTCTTCAATGACTCAAAGACAGCGAAGTCAATTACAATTTGTTGCTAGGGCTGAGACTGTACTGGATGTAATTGATTATTTTCAGTAGTAGGAACTGTGGAGATAGATGGTCTACTACCTTCTGCTATGTGATCCCTAGGAAATCTAGTGATTACCCGATCCTCAATCTCAGTAATTATCGACTGTGCAGCAGCAATGGGTCTCTTTACTGGTTTTGCCCAGTTGGTTATCCAATCATCAGGACGGCAAAGGTTATTTCTGGAAATAGGCACAGGTGCTACTGGATTACAGGAGGAGTCATATTGAATCAGAGTTACAGTGCCATCAGGAGGAGAATGCAAAACAGCTGGAATGGTCGTATTATAAAATCTTACACAAGTAATAAAGAAAATGGTCATATTTTTGGATTTTCATCTAAAATGCTCATAGCCTTTTGTCTCTACTCCTAAGGTTAAACATTTCAGGATATGAGGGTCTGACAAAGAAACAAAAAAATCAGGATATACATCGTATTGTACAGGGCCGTCTGATAGGCTAGTTTCTATTCCACCTATGAGGGCTTTGGAGAACACAGACCATCGATTACCAAGAAGGGCTGAAAAAACATAGGCTCTTTGTCCTTTTCTGTGCAAAGCATTTAGCCCGATTCTTACCATCCCCAGATGGACGTACTGGTGTCCAGATTTCAAAGCAACTTTTATCTGTCGTTCTTCTAATAGAGGAATAGTCATCATAAGATTGAGATTCAAATCTGTTTGAACTACTTTTTCTCTTATTTTTATTTGACTTAGGGCTCTAAAGTGGAATAGAGATAATCCTCTATAAACTTCTACAGGGGAAACAGGAGGTAGTTTCCAGTTTACAGTAGGGTTTAGTTCTTCTTGTTCAATAGAAGCAAAGTTTCCAGAAGAAGATTCAACATGACATAAAGTTTCTAATCCCGATCTTAATTCGTCTTCATTTTGAACATCTTGAAAATGTTTTGATCCAAACATTCCTTTTGAGCTAGAAGGAGCATCCATTTTAGGAAAGAGGAGATATTAAAGGAGAATACCCGAAAAATCTTGCTAATGGAGATCAAGAAGTTTTGCGGCTTTCTGTTGTAGGAGAAATTACGGCTTCCTCGACTCGAATTCTACGCCAGACGTCTTCAACACCCTTCAAACGCCAACTGCGGCAACCACGGGCTACAAACGCTATTCCCAGCCTCAACAAATTCGCGATCCACTCAAACAATATCTCACAGACAACATCCACTCAAACAAATACCCTTGGATGGAATCAGTGGATACTATAAATATTAATGTGCAGAAGAAATTCCTGAAGCTCTGGTATAAAAAGAAGAAAATTACATTACAGGATATTTCCATCAATAAACAGGTAGAGTCCACGGAGGTTGAAGCAGAAGATGTTCCAGGGACTGACATATCAGATGATGAGCCTTTGATGATCAACAATCAAACGTGAACAGAGGCTGAAGCAGAAAAAGTTACAGGTGCTGATACATCAGATAAGGGCTCAGTGGTTGAAGTAATATTGGAAGATAAGACACCACAGCAAGCACCACAGCAAGGTGAATTAAAGAAAAAGACGTTGTGGGTTAAACCTTCAACATATCATCACCCACATCCCCCTGCAAGAAAACAACCAACAAGATGGCAACCAATTAGCCACAAGGATAACAACCCCCGCATGACAGATAGAGAGGAGCGAAGATCCACCTACTACACATCAACACAAAAGAGTTGCCATGGTCAACTTCCATCTCAAGCGAGCGAGGCACTAACGAGATCGAGGGTTCACCTTTCTCTTGGATGGCTAGATGCATGTGCATGGTACCAGCGGGCTACTCTTTTAAGTAGATCTTATTATTTGTGTTCTTCCCATGTTTCAGGGACGAAACATGTTAAGGGGGGTGGAATGTAGTGTACCTAGGGGGGATAATATGGGGTACAAAGGGAGGTACCCAAGGGAATAAGGTAATAATGGGATGGGCCATAGTAATAAATAAGGTGGTTAACTTGTATCATGTAAGGGACCACAAGTAGTAATAATGTAATGGGCCCATGGTATTATATAGATGGTATTGAGGGAACCATGGTAATGACCCATGGTATTGTATGTATGAGGCCTATATAGAGGCCAGAGACTCCACATTGAGGGGTGTCAAAGATTATTGTACGAACAGGCATATGGGTTGTGGAGTGTTCTCCTTCCTTAAGGAGTGAATGTATGGTGTTGCCCTACCTTAAGGGTTTGCTTAGTAAATAAGCATTTCTATCTATATTCAGATCTTGTTATTTCTTGGGTATATTTTTATTTTCATATATTTTTTGGATCAAATCCATAACACAAAGCCTCATGAACCACCTTTTGAAACCATATCTCAGAAAAATTGTCTTGGTCTTCCTTGATGACATTCTCATCTACACCATAACATGGGACAAACATCTTCAGCATGTTGACCAAATATTGCAATTGCTCCAAGATCACAAATTATTTGTCAAATTATCGAAGTGCTCCTTTGGCATGGAAGAAGTAGAGTATTTGGGACACATTGTGGGTCGTGATGGAGTGACGATTGATCCAAAAAAGATTCAGGCAATGGAAGATTGGCCCCAACCAAATACTTTGAAGAGTTTGAGAGGATTTTTGTCTCACAAGTGACTATCGCAAATTTGTCTGCAATTATGGACGCATTGCTAGACCCCTAACTAATCTTCTCAAGAAAAAATCATTTCTCTAGATTGAGACTTCACCGAATCTTTTGTGATTGAATGTGATACTTTAGGTACCAGTATTGGCGCCGTATTAATGCAAGAAGGTAAACCAATGGCTTTCACCAGTCAACAACTCGGTGGAAAACATTTAGGTCAATCTACATATGAGAAAGGAATGATGGCCATCTTACATGCAGTAGACACCTGGAAACCATACTTATTGGGCAGATGTTCCCAATCCGAACAAACCATCATAGCCTAAAATATTTTCTAGAGCATCATTTATCGTCGCCACAACAACATAAATGGCTTGCAAAAATGTTGGGATATGATTATGAGATAATTTACAAGGGTCGTGAAAATGTGGTGGTTGATGACTAATCGCACCAATTTGAGGATGAGGGCACCCTTCTATAACTCTCTCTACCATAGCAAAATGGATTGAAGAGGCCACAATGAATGGTTCTCCCACCCCTCTCTGTCCCAACTCATTAATAACTTAAGAGCAGATCCTAATTCCTTAAAAGAGTACTCTTGGAAGGATGAGATTCTTCACGACAAGGACGTTCAGGCTTTAAGAAGACTTATGCACAAGCACGTTGTTCTTTCTTTTGGACTGGCATGAAGAACGACATTCTTACTTTGTAGCTAAATGTGATGTATGCCAACACAACAAAGGGGAAACGATCAAGCTACAGGGAACGTTACAACCATTTCCACTCCCTGCTTCTGTCTCGACAGATGTTTCCATGGATTTCATCACTGGTCTCCCAAAGTTAGGCAACAAATCAGTCATCATGGTGGTTGTTGACAGACTTTCCAAATATGCTCATTTTTGTGCTCTACCACACCCATTTACCCCAGCATTGGTGGCTCAAGTTTTCTTGGACCAGATCTTCAAATTGCATGGCATGCTAACTTCCATTGTGTTTGATCGAGACCCCACTTTCAGCAGCAAATTTTGGCAGGAACTTTTTGTTGGAACTTCTAAGTCTAACTGATAGAAATCCTTCGTGTACTTTCTGATTTATTTCTTCCTACTTGTTCTATTAATTAACAAGTTATTGACCATGTAAATACTTAAAATAAATACAAGTACATGCTCAACACATTATAGATCATCAACTGAAGGAAAGAACAAGCACTCAAGTGACACCGTTGTTTTTAGACGAAAGCCCCTGGAAAAACCCAATGCGGGAAAACCGATGCAGCTATCTGAGGGTTTTTTTATTAAGCAATTTCAGAATACAATCTGGGTGCCAAACCGGATCACCCAACAAAGAATCATCTCGGCAGTAGTACCTCTCAATCGGAGACAGATATTCCGGCTAAAACCCTGGATCAACAATCCCACAGCTCTCAGCTCCAATCTGCCCCACAAAATCTCCCAACGTCTACCACTAGGGACTGTGTCAACCTCTTTGGCCCAATGTTAGCGAAGTGTCAACCCAACAAGCCCTGTGTCAACCTCTGGAAGCTCTGTGTCAGCCTCTAGAGCCTTTGTGTCACCCACGTTGGCTCTCTCTGGCACTACACAGCTCTTGGCTGCCTCTGCGTGGGCCCTGACTAGCTCTGTGTGGCCTCTAGCTGTCTCTGCATCCCTCTCTCCTGGCTTCTGTTTCGATGCTCCCAGCACTATCTTTGCCTCTTTGCTTCTGTATTCACTTCCCCTCAGCTGCAACTCTGATCACTCCTTCGATTTCCTCAGCAAGCCCTGCCCCAGAAATTCGAATTCTTGATCAACTCGATGTTTTCTCCAAGTGACCCTCAAGCCTCCTCTTATACTTTTCTCGTTGACAAATCAACAGCCGAGATTAAGTCCCTAATCAATGGCTAAAATTAACTCTGGCTTGATCCATGACTTTTGGACCCTTCTAACACAATTTTTTTAATTCACATTAATATTTTATTTTTCCTAAGTTTAGACTTAGGGACTCTAATAAAAATATTAATTATTTTAATATTTCCCAAACTGTTTAGAATCTGCCCAAACCATTTCTGGGTATTGGAGATCTCATGTGCTTTAGCCTCTCCACCAATTTTCGTGGCTAGAGCACATCCGATGCTACCCCAAATCAACACTTTTCATGCTCCAGGGCATGCAATTCCAACTAAGTACAGCTTATCATCCCAAAACAGATGGTCAAACAGAAGCAGTCAACAAATGTTTGGAGACCTATCTAAGGTGCTTCACTTCAAACAAGCAGCATCAATGGGTATAGCGATTGCCTTTAGCTGAATGGTGGTATAATACTAACTATCATGAAACCACCAAGATGCTGCCATATGAGGCAATGTATGGCCAACTCCCACCTTCACCAAAGTCTTATATCCCTGGATGTTCTGAACTACAGGCAGTTGATCAACTCCTATGGAACCGTGCTACCATGATCACCCATATCAAAGATAATCTACATCAATCTCAGAACAGAATGAAGCAACAAGCTGACCAACATCATCCTGAGCACTCATTTCAAGTAGGGGACCAGGTATTCCTGCGACCCCAACTGTATAAGAAAACCTCTCAACGAAAAGGGCTGCCAAAAACTAGCATCAAAATTCTATGGGTCTTATCAGATACTTCAGTGTATAGGAGCAGTCGCTTACAAATTGGCCTTGCCAGTTACTTCAAAATCCACCCAATCTTCCATTTATCGTGTCTCAATAAAGTGGTAGGGAACAATTGCAAGGTTCAAACAAGTCTGCCAAAACTGGAAGAGGAAGACTCACTTTGGCTTCGACCAAAACAGATCCTTGATACTCGCAAAAGACATCTCCGCGGTCGTGCGATCAAGGAAGTCCTCATCAAGTGGAAAGACGCCTCTCCAAAAAATGAGACATGGGAACCAACCACTATTCTTTGGCAGTTTCCGCAGCCTCAGCCTTGAGGACAAGGCTTCTTTTGATGGGGGAGGGCATATTAGGGTCTAACCCTAACCCCTTTATTTATGTAATAAGCCCAAGGGGCCTAGTCAAAGTCATAGTTAGTTAGAGAGTCAATAAAGTCTATAAGCAGTTATCTGCGATAATAATAATTGTAAGTGGTTGACCGCCATTATAGAAAAGGGACCACAATTAATTATAAACAGGTCATAGTTAATAAATAAAGTGGTTAACCCGTGTTATGCAAGGGACCACTAGTAGTTAGGGTTTTGGATGTCATTAAGCTATAAATAGTCTTAGATAGTAGCGGAAGGATCATGGAGTCTTACTGTAATTGAGCTATGCTTTTTTGAAGGTTGCCACCTCGAAGAGACAAGTGAACATTGTATTCCTCTTCTGAGTAATAAAATATCTTTGCAGCTTGTCTCATTTCATGTGATCTTTCTGTGTTTCGGGATCTATTGTTTCGTATTGCTGGTATTCTGGTTTTTCTCACAAGTCAAGAGCATAACACTCATAGCTCATGACTGTCAATACTACCCCATGTCATCAACATCACTGCCACTGCTCTCTCCTCCATCCTCCTCTATATCCAATCTAATCCCTGCATCTGCTGACATGGAGGATGACCCTTCAAGAGGATCACCATCATCAAAATATGGCTGGAAAATCCAGTAACCAGTACTGTGAATCTACTCTTAACACTTGTCACTCTCCCTTACTCACACTCCAAATCCTCCCACGGCTACAAACGCTCAACCGAATTAGTGAAAGACAAGGGCAGAAACAGGTTTTAAAGCGCGTGGGGATCACTTTTCTATGGACATGTATCCAAAAAACATGACACGTGTGTTAATGGTGTTTGACACAAGTTTGACTCATGTCCTACACACAGGACATGAGTCAAACTCATGTCAGACATGTGTTATGCTCATGTCGTGTCCGACACGAAGAATACATGACACAACGGGGTGTAGGGACATGTCAGGTAACTTAGCGCTTTATATGCCTGTCCTAGATACACTACAAAAAATATATACATGACAACATAGCAAAGCAATCAGACCTCTAAATTAATTATTTTATATTTCTCTTATGAATGCCTACTCTAGTTACATTAGAGAGAACGTGGATAACATAACAATGCAGCCATACCTTCTCTAAATTACGGAATGCTGCTTCACAATAAGACTTCTTTTTCTTCGTGCACGCAGAAGAGATAAGGGCGACTAGAATATCAGGACCAACAGGGTCATCTCCAGATATTGCCTTATGGCAGGCTTGACAAATAGTGGCTATTGCATCCAAAACAACCTCTTTTCCCTGTAGACAAGTTCTAATCTTAATTAAGATCTAAACCTCTAACAATCGGTTGATTTCAATAAAGAAACAACTTTAGGATTACAATTTTGTGAGTTCTGTATTCATTGGCATAACCATCAAATTAGTTTCCAATTCCCTCTATTACGATACATAAAACAATATACAAGATTCATTTGGTATGATCTTTAAGATAAATGATATCCATACCTCCCATATGCGTCCAGGTACTTCTTTCACAAGAAATTTTAACAGTTCTTGTACAAATGGTGCTAAAGATTCACCCAGGGTTTCTGCCAGCATTATCACCGCCTTTGCAGACTGCAAACAATAACAGAAGAAGGAATTACAACTTTACTATACTAAAGATAACACTCAATGAATCCATAAATGAAAACAGAAGAATAATCTCGAAATCAAATATATCTCATTACTTTAATTGTATTTCTATAACTCAGAGCATGATCAGACCCCAGCTACCAACATTAAAATGATGAGCCTATGTTTTCTACATGGTTGAGTAAATCCCAAAAGTATTGAAGAACTAAAAGCCTACTAATATGCATGCTCTTAATCACAATACAATAGCTGAAGATATAAAGGAAAACGCTTAAATTCGTATTTGCACTTTTCAGACCTTTTTCTTGCTTGCCCATGATGAAGATAACATTGTGTCGCACAAAACAGCAACAATCTCAGGCAGATATAACTGAAGACTAACACTTTCACTACTTGAGTTTTCCTCCCATACCTCCTCAAAAAGACTACTTACTTCCTTTTCATCATCAAACCTGCAAACATAATATCCATTTTCAGAATCTTTTTGTCGCCAAAAAAATAGTTTTCAAGCCAGGGTTGTGACTGCCAATGGACAAATACATCATCAGGACCTGTGTAGAAATGTACAGACTGAGAAAAACAAATATAACCAAAACATCCGAATCAAAAGCAAAATGATACCTTCAAGTTTCTACTACCAATGTAATGCTAATGATAAGTTGTCGTTTTTAACTTTTCGGTGTCCATGAATATCACATAGAAATTTGCTTTGCTCGACGTTGAAAATGTCAGTATTGGATAGACAATAATGAGGCCCATAAACTTGGGATATAGAAAAGCTGGGAAAGCATTAAAATATACAAAATATATTGTTTTCATTTTTTTCATTATTTTAAATATAAACTAACATGATGAAATAATTACATTGCAAATTTTCCGGCTCAATATGAAAAGCACATTGATATGTAAGATGTATTGGATGTCAAATGATATTAGTGTTGTAAATATCACCATTTTAACAGACATATGCTAAATATTTCTGACAAATTCAGCCTAAAAGATATGTTGTTTACAAAAACTCAACCGACTTAAATTGACCAATTAGAATGCTCAAAAGTTGACTTCCCTTGAAGATAGGCTTGAAATCATGCTTGAAGAAGACCTTTCCCTTGCAACATCTCACTTTGGAAGTTTCCATGACCTTCTAAAAGGGCTCAGCCTCTTCCTTGGACCAAGAATTTACCAACAGCTTCATTGCTTAAGGAAGCAACACTTCATATTGGTTTAATTTGACTTCAAATTGCTTGAATTAGCCCTTGGGGGCTTGACTTCTTCCATAATTAGCTCAACGTTCACCTTGGATTTTCTTAATCTTCCTTTAGGAGGGCATGGCCTCCTTTTCTATGCTTAATGTGCTAGCAGCTATGCTGACTTGGAGAGAATTTAACCTTTACTTATGTGATTTGAGTTGAAATGTTGACATAATTAGCCCTTGGGACCTCCAATGTTCCAATTCTTCATTGACTTTTCCTTCAAACTTCATCCAACGGCCAAAAGAGAGGTGACGTCATGCCCCACGTGTATTTAATTCTTGAAAGGTTTGATTTGATGTCTTCTTGCTTGAGCATTGAGATGACGTGGCTTAGTGATGACCTAGACTTGATACTTGGGTGATGATGCCTCTCTTCCACCTCATCATTTTCTCTCAAAACTTGCTTGCTTGGATGCCACATGGAAGCCCACCTCGCCCCAACAACAACCCAACAATGGACACCCTCTCTGCCTCAGTGGACAAAGGATGCTGCCTCAAGAGACACAAATGCATTAGGAACCATGAGATTATTAGGATGCAAAGACACGACCAAAGGGGGGTGCAAAATACGTAAGAGATGTCTAGTTCATGTCGAGTAGGAGGTGCACTCAGATCAAAAGCAATATCATAAGGGAAAAGTACAAATGTTAATCACCTTTATAGGGCTTTATGACGCAAGTGCTCCCTTAAACCATGAGTCTTAGTAGAATCTAATCCATGATACTCGACAAAACATCAGTATAAGAAAACCCATCAAGGCAGAGAGTTACCCCCCACTAAGGGGATGTCACCAGTGCCATAAAATGTCATGAAAAATATTAAACCAAGAATAGCCATGGTTGTCCACGCCAACGGGGATTTGAGTGTCACTTTCACAAAAGAACATAACACCTAGATGGATTTACAGGGCAACAAGACACATCCTTTAGGCTTACATGGCATGGCCAAAAAAGTTCTAGAGTATCCCTACTAGAAGAGGGATAATAGGTCCTACCCTTCTAATCACTCCAACCATTCAACATCATAGAAAATCTAGTGTGTTCCCATGATCCCTTAACTCCTCCAATCTAGGAGTCCAATCAACCTCTTCATTTTGAAGAATAGGCCCTCTCAACTCATCATATAAAGCCACTTCATATCCCAAGCCAACAATGTTGAAATTCGATTACAAGTTGAATTTATGATCATCATAATTACTTGTGAAGGTGTTATTGTTCTTTTGGCTCTTCTTTATTCTTCATCAAGCAATTATACTTTAATAATTTAAGCATTCAAGTACAAGATAAAAATCACAGCGCACAAGAGAAAAGAGACACTAGAAATTAGGTCAGCGGCGAGGGTAATACCCACAAGGGGAAAACCCAACAATCCTTTCCCTTAGATAATCAATGCAATGTCAAATACATCAAAGTCAGAGCTATGAACAAACTTACCAGCAAGAGCTCCAACAAGTGACCAAGTCAACCTTCTTCAATCTTATTGTAATCTCAGAGATAGCACAGAGAATTAAGCTCACTTTTTACATAGGAATGCATCACAATAAAACAAAGATAAATCACATATGATTTGCTCCTTTTCCACAGAGAAGTACCTTAGGGATCCCGGCCCTATACAAAAAAATTAGCCTCATAGCTTTTCCCTATGCACTGTTTAAATTTGATGACTAAAAAGTTTCCTGCAATCCCAACCCGGTTTTAATTTCACCTTATCACTCCAATTTAGTTAAATGCCCTTTCCCATAAACATACATTCAACATATATAATTTTGAAAATGAAATTTTTAGATTAAAACACATGGGACTGTCAACAAATGCAGAAAAAAATATGGACATAAACAGACTAGCAACACACATAAAAATACACACAAATTTTTGGTCAACTTAGACCCAGGGAAAATGCCTTCAATCTTCTTAGGGGAAAACCTGTTAGAGACCTCTTCAAATTTATTTACCTTTCAAGTTCAAGAAAAATACATTTGCAAACAAAACAAAACAGAAAAATACAACTTATCTCTTCAACCCAAAACTCCTTGAAAATAGTGCCCACTTTGCCTCAATTTTCATGCCCACTTGAAGTTGAATATATATATTGAACGGATATGGATTGTATAGACTATACTATACAGATTTCGGTACCACTATACGAACTGTAACAAATTTCAAAAACTTCTCTTGAACGGTGTGCAGCTCACAGCATTAAATGTTGTTCATATTGTACCTTATGTTGTCTTCTATGCCTTGATTTTCGTGCCCAGCTTTGCCCAAAAATCACTCCTACAGCTTGCTGCAACAAATTTCTCCTTCATAACTTTTCTCCAGCTCTTAGCATCCTTTCTCCAATCTGCTTATGAAGAATGAATATAGTGTCTCTTTTCTTTTCTCTCGTTTGTTTCCCTAAATGACTTTTGGGCAACCCTAAGATCTAATGGCTCAAATTCATTTAGATCAAGGGATGAGAATAAATGTGCATTTAGTTCTCACTTTCTATTTTTTGACTCACCCATTAAATAAAATACCCACATTGTACTTTGTCTAAAGTCACTTTTCACTTTATAATTTAACATTACTTTACCACTTATAAAGTCACTTTCACTTTATAAAGTCACACTTAGGAAAAGAATTATTTTAGACACTTTTCCCTAGGTAGAGACTAACCAATGAGAAACCACTTGTCCAAGGTACATTAAAAATCAACATGCACAGAGATTAGCCTTAGAGAACTCGGCCCTATGCACAGAAACTAACCTCAGTGATCTCAGCCCTCAACACAGAAAAACCCCAAGATACTTCGGCCCTAAAATTCAAAGAAGACAAATCAAATAGAATGCAGAGATAACCTCGAGTATCTCAGCCCTTAAACACAAAGAAGGTTGTCACGGAGTTTGAATTATACTACTGATTTTTTATGCCTCAGACACGTGTACCAAATCACATATCCCAAGCAAGTATTCCTCTTCTTCTCTTCATCCTTATACTCCTTGTATCCTTCGCTTGAACATACATAATATGTGTGTGATGTATGTGCCTTTGAAGGAGAGAAAATATGCTTATTTAGAGTCTTCTTCTCAAGCGAATAGTTGTGTCCCATGGGCAAGCCGACTTGACATTAGGAGGGCCGACTTGGTCACTTGTGATGGCGAATACACTAATTTGGATTTCGTTTTTCCTGCTCTTGAAGAGCATACAAGTAAATAATTTCCCTTTCTTGCAAGCATGAAGAACATGTTTCATATAAATTTTCTTTTACAAAGATAATTTATATTTCATCTTTTACATGTACAAAAGAACATTATGAAGACTGACCACAACTACAAAACTCAACAAAAATAGGCTAGTAGAATGGATCGTTTTTGGCAGTTGAAAGTAATGTCACTCCATAGAAAACTCCTATCGACCAACGTGTTAGCTTCTTCCTTCACCCTTTTCTAATTGTTCACCTAATAGAAGGTTGTGTACTAGGTGTGGTTCTAAGAACAAAAAATGATGAGGTAGCTAAAGGGTTGGGCAATGTGGATGTGGAAGCTGATGATGAAGAAGCACTTTCTCTTTCCCCCTATTAATTTGGTAGCGCAGTGACAAATTCCAATCATTGGACTAGATTCCTCTTTCCAAGAGAACCAATTTTGACTTTCGAAGCATTGGATTTGGATAAGGGAAAGTGTATTTTTTATGTTAAGCCCACAATATGACATTTGATCGGGTCGTCCTAGAGGCTAATTAGCCCTCCTACAATGTCTATAAATTAAGGACACCTCAATCTCACTTGGACATCATCACAACTCAACATCTCTTCCTCTCTCTCTGAAATTGATTGGTTCGTACAAGTCAGAGACAACTTCTTTTTCACACGTGCAAGGGTCCAAGGAGACAATTTCTGCGTTGACTTTTCATATGGACAGTTTGACTTCATCATTTGACTTGCGTTGAGTGGGAAAATTCTGATTTTCAAAGGCCAAGTTGATTGGCACAAAAATTAAGATTTTTTGGGTTGTTTGACTTGTGTCAACGACAAACTTTCACCGCAGTAATTAAAAACCTTCACCATAGATTCTATCTCATTTGACCAAGTTTGACTGGACTTTTGTTGACTATTTTGGGTTGACCTTGACGAACACATGAGGCCGCATTTATGGTTGATTTGGCTGAGATGTTTGGAAGGGTTGACCATTGACTTTGTTGACTGATTAGGGCAAACTTTGACTGTTGTTGACTTGGACAGATTTGCAAATTTGAGTGTTGACCAAACTTGACTATTTGATCATTGATATTGGATTTTGGGTTAGTTATAATGTTGGGAAAGTCAAGGCTTTGACTTTAACTCTTATTGTTGAATTTGGCTCATTGTACTCTCTACTAAACATTATAAATAGAAGAAGAATTTCAAAGGGTTTTCCCCCTATGTGGGGTTTTCCCTTGTCTTTGACCAAATTGCTATGTATTGTCAATGTGTTGATTATCTCCTATTGTCATTTCATTTACTATTATATCTTCAATTACTATTGATGATTGGAAGTATTATTTATTGCTAAAAAGATTGTTAAATGAAGAAGCGAATTGGGCTACAGTAATTGTAATAACATAGAACAATGGAAAATTAACATGGCATCACAGCTAAGGTGAACGACAAGCCCAAATGAGAAAAGAGCATGTAATGAACAAAGTTCAAATACTCAAAGGAATGCTTTGATACCAATATAACGAACTAAGTTTGTATACTCAGAGGAATGCTTTGATACCAATGTAACGAACAAAGTTCGCGTACGCAACAGAATACCCAAAAAATCTGGTATATGACATATATTATATAAGAAATGTATAGAAGATACGAGATTGTTACAAATGAGGCCTACTTATATGCCTAGGCAAGTCCCTCTTCATGGAAGGTCATGTCCAGTTAGACATGCCTCGTCGAAATTATTTACTAATTTATGTTCACTAATTAATCATTACTATATTTACATTATTTTTATATAAATTATATTCATAACATTGCCTTCCTCTTCTAAAATCTTTGTCCCCAAAGCTTATTATTGACAAGACGTGTCATTTGTTCTTTGTCCTTGTAATCTATTCACATCTTTTGGAATTCTTCAATTTTTCATCTTCGTTGATACAAGATGATAAGATCCTTGGAGTGATAAATATAATTGTTGAACTAAGAAAGGCTCTGACCATCCTAAATTTATATTCTGGGGAAACTTGCGGTTGCTGGAATTGTGTGATGAATTGTTCTAACATGACTGGATCGTGAAAACTTCAGTTTTCTTTGGAACATAACTATGTTTTTTATGTTCTTAGTGATATAGATTCATAGGTTGATTGAGATGTTTGTTATTGTGATTCAGATGTATATAAAGGGTTCTTTTGGTTTGTCTTCCCCTTATCATGTGTGGCAAAATTTTGATTTACTTCTGGTTCTAGTGTTGTTGAATTGGTTAAAGAATCTTCACAAAGGATTTCATCATTTAAATTTTAAACTGCAACATCTGAGTGTGTTTTTTCTTCAACTGGCTTATCATGTTTTTGAGTTGTGATATTCATTGGATCAGTATTCATTGCTTTTTCTTCAACTTGAGTTTCTACATTCGATGTGTCCTTCTTGATAAGTTGTTGTAGCTTGTTTTCCAATGATTTATTGTCCTTCTTAAGCTTTTTAATTTGAGTCAATAATTTTTCATTATGGTCTTTACGCTAAGAAACTTCTTTATTTTTGTCAGTGGTAATCTTTTCTACTTCCCTTTGCATATTTTGTAGTACTTTTTTATCTTCTTGAAAAATCACTTTTGAAATATCTCGTATGTCTTCTGGTGTTACTAAATCTAAATTCAATGTAATGTCTTATAGTGTTATTTTTTTCTTCCTGTAGGAAAATGTCAAAAACTTGTCGTATTTAGGATAAAAGACCCTAGTGATTCTGTTGAAGATATGGAGAATATCCTAGAATAGGTAGAGTTGATTCACATAGCCTCAAGATAGGAATTAGTTTCTATTTCTTAGGATGTTGTTCTAACTTCCCTAAAACCATGTATTCTATTTAATGTGTAATGTTGATGAACAATGTAGAGCAGAGCCAGACTCTCCTAGTTCAGACTCTCTTTCATAGAGCTGACTAGTGGGTTTTATTTTCATTAATACAAACATTGCCATTTTTATCATGATATCAGAGCGTCAAGGCTGAGGAACCTGTATGTTGACTAGTGGGTGGTTCTTTGAACTGAAATCAACGTAGGTTTTGAGTGAATAGTCGCGACGATACACTACTACACTTCCCAATTTTTTTATTTTTCGATCGTTGCACTTTTCCCGTGTACAATTGCGATGGTTGCAACTAGTCTCTGAAAATTGGTGTATTTCAACAACTAGTCTCAGATATTGGGCAAATATCAGCAATGGTTGCGACTAGTCTCAGAAAATTGGTGTATTTCGGCGACTGGTCTTGGATATTGGGCAAATATCAGTGACTATTGTGTAAATCAAAGAAATTGAAAAGGAAGCCAAGAACAAGGTTGTAGCTGTCAGAGAAGTTGAGTGGGGAAGCCAAGAACAAGGTTGTAGTTGACAACAAGAGGTTGTCTAGAGGCTGAGAAGAAAGCCACAGTGATCTGCGTGTGTGTTGCGAGATCGAACAACAGTTATCTATCTCTATCACAGATCTGGGTTAAATTTAACATCTTTTACCTGTCGATTTTTTTTTTTTTGCTAAATCGTCAATAACAACATATTTGAAGCATGCATGAACAAGCATAACAAGTTCGATGGTTCCAATTACGCAAATTGGAAGTTTAAGATGCACACTCTGCTAGAAGCGCAAAGTGCTTGGACGATTGTGAACGGGGATGAGCCGAGGCCCGTGGCTGGATCAGCATCGGTCCTAGATTGGGAGAAACGATAACGCAGAGCAAGGACAATGTTAAAGATGTCAGCGAAAGATTGTATTATACCGCACATCAAAGAAGGTAAGTCAGCTAACGAGATCTGGGGAATTCTTAAGGAATTGTACGAAATCAAAAATTCAAATCGTCTTTTGTTCCACAAGAGTAAGATCTTGTCCATGAAGATGGAGGAGAATGAAACGATTGCTTCATTCGTAGCAAGGATCAAGGATCTGAAAAACAAATTATCAGATATTGGTCATACAATGGACGATACAGATCTTGTGACCATTACAATGAATGATGTCACTGATGATTATCAGATGTTCATCACTGGGATCAATGCCAGAGAGAAGATCCCCACTTTGAAGAGCTGATAGGTATACTGATGCAGGAAGAAGAGAGGAGATCGACTTTGAAGCCCCAGAGTGTCGATCTTGCATTGATGGCAAAGAAGAACTTCTACAAAGGGAAAGGGAGTCCACAATAGAAAAACAGAGCAAGCTCACATAAATGGACAAATCTGAACCAAGGCATGCACCCAAATAAAAACTACTCTGAAACTAAATGTTTTTTATTGTGGAAAATTGGGTCATATTGCCAGGGAATGTAGGAAAAAGAAGTATCATGAAGAACAGCAAAAGCCAAAAAGACAGGGAGGTCATCTAATGAACAGTGATCAGGTGCAGAATTTGAGATTGTTCATGGCAAATCATGAAGAGAATATTGATGCAGACATCTGGTATGTAGATTCAGGAGCGTCAACACACATAACAGGGAACAAGCACTGGTTGGAGGATTTTAAAGAGATCAAGGAAGGCGCACCGATTTACCTAGGAGATGACAGAAGTCATCAATTCAAAGGATGTGGGAAAGTTTTTGTCATTCTACCTGATGGTAATATTAAACAAATCTATAATGTAATGTATGTGCCAAGAATAACAAAGAATTTGATTTCTATATCAATGATTATAGATCAAGATTTGAAAGTTGAATTTTTAAAATCTAACTGTTACATTAAGGATCTGCTAGATGGTATGAAGACAATTGCTACAGGAATCCGAATAGGAGGACTGTACAAGTTGGATGTGAGCCCTGCATTGATTCAAGCATTGACAGCAGCAAGCCTGACTACAGAAGATCTTTGGCACCAGAGATTCGGCCACATCAATTACAATGATTTGTTGTTATTACAGAGGAGTGAAATGCTAAGAGATCTTCCTATGCTAAAGCAAGTACATATGATTACAATGCTTGTACTTTAGCAAAAATGCATAAAGAAGAATTCCTTGTTAGAGTAGAAAAGAAACAGAGGGATATACTGGAGTTAGTGCACACAAACCTTTGTGGTCCCCTGCAGACAAAATCATTAGGAGGTGTGGTGTATTTCCTATTGTTTATTGATGATTGTACGAAGTTTTCTTGGGTGTATTTATTAAGTAAGAAGAGTCATACATTCGAATACTCTAAGCAGTTTAAAAATATGATTGAAAGACAAATAGGGAAACAGATAAAAAATCTTCGTTCTGATCAAGGGGGAGAATACAAGAAAGATGACCTGATCAGATATTGTAAAGATCATGAAATTTTGCAGTAGTTTACAGTACCCCATATTCCACAATAGAATGGAGTAACAGAAAGGAAGAACAAAACTCTGGTGGAATGTGCAAGAAGTACTCTGAAAGGTAAGAATCTTTCAAATGGTTTTTGGGCTGAAGCAGTGAGTATTCCGGTTTATCTAAAAAATAGGAGTCCTACAAGAAGTCTTAAGTTTAAAACTCCTTTTGAAGCTTTGTATGGATATAAGCCTGCAGTAAAGCACTTTAGAATATTTGGATGTAAAGCATTTGCCCACATACCCAAGGAAGATAGAAAGAAATTAGACTCAAAAGCCATCATATGCACTTTTATAGGGTATTATTCATCATATAAAGCATGTGGATTATTTAATCCCTCTACTCACAAGGTCTTTGTTAGTAGAGAGGTTAAATTCCATGAGCAGGATAGTGAAGAAACTAATGAGCACTATGATGGATGGGACATTCCGTACTTTGAAGAAAAGGATGCAGAGAACAATCAAGGTCAGCAGCAAACAAAGGCAGAGAATGAACAGCAACAGCAGCAAACAACTACAACAGCAGCAACAGCAACAGCAGCAGCAGGAAGAAATAAGGTTTGAAACCACCACCCCACCACTCAGGAGATCAAGTAGGAAAGCTCAAATGCCTGCAAGATATAGGGAAAATGCATTTATAACTAGTATGATGAATGTTGTTGAAAAATCTAGTTATAAAGAAGAAAATGAAAGTAATGAATGGAAAATAGCCATGGAACAGGAATATGATTCAATAATCAGAAACAACACTTGGGAATTGGTAGAACTTCCTAGAGGAAAACAGGTCATAGGTTGCAAATGGTTATATAAACTGAAAATTAATGCAACTGGAACTATAGAAAAACTGAAAGCTAGGTTGGTTGCAAAGGGGTATACACAAAAAGCAAGGATAGATTATGAAGAAACCTTCACCCCTGTAGCTAAATTGAACACTATCAGAATGTTAATTGCTTTAGGTACTAAGAAACATTGGATAATGCACCAACTAGATGTAAAGTCTGCATTTCTGAATGGAGGACTGAAAGAAGAGGTTTATTTAGAGCAACCAAAAGGGTTTGTCCAGAAGGGAAAAGAACATTTAGTCTGTAGGTTGAAGAAAGCACTCTATGGACTAAAACAAGCTCCCAGGTCATGGTATGAGAAAACTGATTCATTTTTTCTATAAGTTGGCTATAATAGAAGTAAAAATGACACTAATCTTTACACCATGAAAGATGAACAAGGGAGCGTAGTGTTGATTTCATTATACGTAGATGATTTGATAATTACAGGTGATGCTATATATCTAATTGATGAAATCAAGCAGCAGATGTCACAGATGTTTGAGATGAAGCATCTCGGTGAACTCAAATACTGTTTAGGTCTCGAGATTTGGAGAGATTCAGGTCAAACATTTCTGTCTCAAGAAAAATATGTCAAAGCCCTGTTAAAGAAGTTTAGAATGGATCATTGCAAGTCTGCACCAGTACCATTGCAACAAAACATCAAATTGCAATATGAGGATGGCTCAAAAGCGGCGGATGCAACACTTTACAGACAACTAGTTGGGAGTCTGATCTACCTAACCACCACTAGCCCTGATTTGGCTTATGCAGTCAGCGTGTTAAGCCAATTTATGTCTAAGCCACTTGAAAGCCATTGGAATGCAGTGAAGAATGTTCTGAGGTATCTACAAGGTACTGTAGATTATGGAATTATTTACACTGACTCTTCTGATGTTAGACTGGCAAGATTTGCAGATTCAGATTAGGCAAGAAATGTAGATGATCGCAGATCTATAACAAGTTATGCATTCAGTCTTGGATCCGGGGTGATCACTTGGAGCAGCTAGAAGCAGAACACAGTCTCCTTGTCCTCAGCAAAAGCAGAGTATCAAGCCATGTGTGCAGCAATGTGCGAGGCGGTTTGGTTGCGAATACTTCTCCAGGATGTTGGGGAAGAACAGACAGTCGCAACAACAATCAGATGCGACAATCAGAGTTCAATCAAGCTGGCCAACAATCCGGTGTTTCACAAAAACACGAAACATATTGATACTCAATTCCATTTTGTAGGGGAGAAAGTGCAATCTAAAGAAATTCATCTGGAATATTGTAACACATGTGATAATGTTGCGGACATTTTCACTAAGCCCCTTGGAAAAGTTAAGTTTCAAATGTTTAGGGAGATGTTAGGCATATATGTGAACCCATTCTCCATTAAGGGGGAGTGTTGAAGATAATGGAGAATATCCTAGAATAGGTAGAGTTGGTTCACGTAGCCTCAGGATAGGAATTAGTTTCTATTTCTTAGGATGTTGTTCTAACTTCCCAAAAACCATGTATTCTATTTAATGTGTAATGTTGATGAACAATGTAGAGCATTCTGCAAAGCCAGACTCTCCTGGTTCAGACTCTCTTTCGTAGAGCTGGCCAGTGGGTTTTATTTTCATTAACACAAACATTGCCATTTTTATCAGATTGCATCTAAGGTGAACCCAGAATAATATCACTTTGATCCCCACAGGGATCGAACAGAGAATTGTGACATAAAAGTATAATCAACAATGTTTAATTGTAAATTAGTTATGTCATATTGTTTTCTATCACAGAGGTCCAATTTTTCAATTACATTTGACTCGAGAATACCCATAGTTAGCAAGGTTAGAGTTCATAAAATTGTTTCCTTCAACGGAAAAGATAGAAATAATATCTTTTCCTGCAAGAGTCCCTCTAATTATGAATAGCACTTGAGCAGCGCTACTTGAGGTTCCTAAAAATCTCCCTTCCTTCAGTTCCGAATTAGACTCCATTTTTCTATCGTCAACACTTGACTTCAACTTCTATTCGTTGAGAATTTGTCAATGATACTTTGGAAAAGAGTTTATATATTCTCTGTATGAAATAACAATCTATTCCTTTTGAGTCTTTGACTTTTCCCAAATCTTTTCCTTATGATTCTCTTAAACCCTTTTTGAATTTTGCAATGTACCCTTCTCTTTTTTGCTTTTTTTAGTGAACTTTGGAAAAAACTTAATTCACTCTCTTTTTTTCTTTTTCTGGTGAACTTTGGAAAAAAATTAATTCACTTGAGTATTTAAAGGAGACCTTTTTTAATAAAAATTCCCTTTTATAATAAATATGTATATATTTAAATCACCCCTTTAATATAATATGAAACCTTATAACTCTAATATTTTTATAGGACTTTTATACTTCACAACCTTGATATACTATATTGTTTCTCTCCCATTTATTTATTACTTAACTTGTTTTTATCGGAAATAATAATCTCCCTGACTGTAGTGAATAGTCATGACTTCTACTATGATATTTGTGTTAATTTCTTCAATAGTCAAATTAATTAAAAAACGGTGGCAACGAATGCGGTGAATTGTGAGAATAGGTGTCATGTCTTTTTCACCCGACGATGTGTTGCTAGAAATTTAGATAGATTTGTATGGCGTGATAAAATTTCAAATATGAGGTGGTTGGTTGTGCCTCCTTCCAAATGGGTGCAACCTCTTTTAACTAAACCCTTTCTCATATATGTTTGCCACAGCCACAACATAGTTGCAGGTATATCTTTCACCTTCTCTCATGTAATGATGGGTGGAAAAAATTTAAACTACAACCCTAGCTCACAAAATTCCAAACTTCCCTTATATGCATTGATGGCTTACAACGACAAGCTTGAACTTGATTGCTCAAGTGCAGGCAATGGTCTCTGGTAGCTACGTTTAGGTGGTGGAGTAGAAATGTATTGAGGAGAGAAAGCTAAATGAGGGTGAGGTATGACTAGTTGTGCATCGGGTACGCTGTGGACGCTAACGGCTATGGATGGGATAGGCGAAACTCAATTGGAAATCAGTGGCAGCGGAAGAGGCGTTGGTGGTGTCACGACGTCGGATATGCGGCAACCTGTCGAGGCTACGATAGCAAAGGGTGGTAGGGCAAGCAGCAATGGTCGCGGGTTGCAAACGGTCATCCAATGGAACAGATGGCAGCAGCGGTTTTGGCGGCTATGGTCGCAGCAACTTCTTATTTTTTCGTGGTTTTGTTTTTAATATATAATTTCCCTTTTTTTCAATTTCTATTTTTATAAATATGTTTCCTCCTTTTATATATGTATATGTACATATATTGGATTTTTTTAATATGAATTTTTCTTTAATAAATGAATCTCTTATTTTTTTAATAAATATATATCCTCTTTTTCTTTTTTTCTTTTTTTTCTTTTAAATCGTCAAAGGCCTTTGACGAAATCAGTAAACAGAAAAGCACTAAGATATGTGTAGCAAAGTGCTTCAATTGCAACGGCAACAAAGTTGACAAAAAATGATGGCCAAAGGCCGAATCAGACTGGTTTTGTGCAGCGGTGAAGTAGCCAAAGAATTGAACAACTGTGATACTAATGGAACAAACAAAGTTCGTATACTTCAGCGATATGCTCTGATACCAATGTAATGAACAAAGTTCGTATACTCAAAGGAACATTCTAATACCAATGTAACAAACAAAGTTTGTATACTCAGAGGAATGTTTTGATACCAATGTAACAAACAAAGCTCGTATATGTAGCGGAATACTCAAAAGATCTAGTATATGTAAATATCCATTATAGAACATATATTATATAAGAATTGTACAGAAGATATGAGATTGCTAAAAATAAGGTCTGCTTATATACCTAGGCAGGTTCCTCTTCATGGAAGGTCATGTCAAATTAGACATGCCTCTTCAGTACTAATTACTGATTAATGTTCACTAATTAATAATTAGTATATTTACATTACTTTTACATAAATTATATTCATAGCAAAGCTAAAGCAATCATCTTTGAAAAAGTTGAAGGAGCCTATCTAATCAACTCAAAATGCCTACCTCCTGCCTCAAGGAAAATGAGAAGTTGGGTGACTCATCTAACTTTGCTACTTGGAAGATCAAGTCGGAAATTATAGTTGATGACAATGATGTCTGGGAATACATATAAGAAAAAGTTCTTGAGCCTCTAAAAAATGCTCCCGCTACTGCCAAGAACAAATACAAGAAAGGTGAGTTAAAAGCAAAGAAAATTATAGTTGATGGTTTACAAGATCATTTACTTGCCTATGTTGGAAATTTGAAAAAGTCTAAGGACATGTATGATAAGCTACTTGGCATGTATGAAGTCAATAATTTAAATGAAATCATGTCCTTGAAAGATCAACTTAAAGATATGAAGATGAATAAATGAGAATCTATGCAATCCTTCATTATGAGGATATCTCATCTACGAGATCAATTGCAGAGAGTTGGGGAAGTTGTTCCTAACAGGGAGTTGGTAGTGGTAACCCTTAGAGGTATCCTCCTATTTGGAAAACCTTCATTACCACTATAAGCAATAACAATGTTTTCCCATCATTTGATGAGCTTGTTGAAAAACTCACTCAGGAAGAATCGAGGATGATCTCAAGAAGTAAGATACAAAAGCATGAAGAAGGAGAGTATGTTGCTTTCGTCACTCATAATCATTCATAACAAGAAGAAAAAAGGGAAAGGAGGTTCATCAAGTTCAAGGATGCCTCCTCCACGAAATTCTAATGGAAGGAATTGTCGCAAATTGAATGCTACAATTATCACAAGAAAGGTCACTATCCTCGAGATTTCCCTAACAAGAACAATGCACCACGATATAGCACTAGAAGCAACAATAACAGGGTTAATAATCAAAGAAGAAGTGATGATCGAAGGAACAATCGTAATGGAAGAGATTAAAGAAGAAACAGAGATGCTCTGAATGAGCATGATGAAGAGCACCATCCTCAAAAGAAGTAAAAAAATTCTTGGTATGAAAGTAATGTTGCTAATCAATCTGAATATATCCTTATTTCTGCACTTTTTAGTTCCTCCCCCCTAGATACTTGTGATAGTTGGTTGGTTGATAGCAGGACCTCTCATCATTTCTCTGGATATAGGGAAGTTCTCTCTAATTTGGTAGAGAGGGAGACAAATTTGAAGATTGTTATTGGAGACAACTCCAATCGTCCCGTTAGAGGCTTTGCTTCTGTTAAATTTCATTTGGAATTTGGGGAATTTGTTTTGTAGAATGATGTGATGTATGTGTCGGGTGTTGCACACATTTTGCCAAAGTTCCAAGGAAGCAGTTGTGCCAATTTTTTTTCAAAGATCAGGATCATCAGCCAATAGCTTTTTGAATCATTATAAATCCATTCTACAAATTTGTAATGTAAATGATGCTATTAAGACCGTGTATTTATGTCACAACCTAGGTAAGCCTATTATTTTGGCAACAAATTTCATCCTAGGAGGTTGTTCGTCTCACTAATTATTTGTGTTTCTAAACATGGATGAATGCAAAGTATTTCCCTCCAGCCTCACCCCCAAAGACAGGGTGGAATTTATAGTCAAAGTCTTAGGTGAGTACTAGTGTTCTAGTCAAGTCTTCTATAAAAGTGATTTGGGAATAATTTAAGCTAATTGGCTAAATTATTTTCTTACAAATCACTTGATCTACTAGATCATATTGTGTCGCAGAATTGGATAAATTATTTGAGGGTCTATAACAAATGAGTATATTCCCCCATTGAGGGTTGAATTATTGTAAAATCTTATGTAAAAAATATTTTAGTGCATGGTCCCTCATAATTAGACACCATAACTAAAATATTTGAGGGTGGAAAATTAATTTATCCCCTCAACTATCAATTAATTAATTTTTCTAGCAAAAAATAAAATTAAATCCTAAGCTAGAAAATTAATTAATTAGAGTCAAAATTTAAAATGTTAGAGAAATTAAATTCTCCGGGTGGAAAAATTCGTGGGTCTTAAGGAAGTCAAATTTTGGAGGTCCCGTACCAAGGGAATATTGGAAATTTCAAGAAAAATTGGACCGTTGGACCTTGGTGGTTAAGTCAAAGTCAAATTTTTGAGGAAATTACCTCAAAATAATTATTTTTGAGCTAATAAAAAATGGTTTTAATGAAAAACTCGAAAATTCCTTAAAAATAATTATTTCGACGTCAGAGATCAAAAGATCATCAAAGATTTCACAATGGTCGAGATTATTTTGACGGACATCAAGCCAACTAGTCGTTATTTTCAACTTGGAGAAATTTCTCTATATATAGAAGGTGTTTTGCTTCTATTTTCATCTTGATCTTGAGCTCTGCTCTGATGTAACTTTGTAAAAGCTGGTCTAAAGCCATTGCCCCACTGGGAACATTATGATATGTTAAAATTGGCAACTTGGGGCAAATTCCACCATTGGATAGCTCATCTATTGGAGATGTTTATTGCATTCAATTCCTCTTTTCAAGAGGACCAAAATCGACCTAAAGATCATCAAATTTGGACAAAGAAAAATATGTTTTTGAATTTAATCCCTCACATGCACAAATTGTCAAGGTCGACTTGGGCTAAATTATGCAAGAGGAACCCCTCCGCAAATCCTATAAATAGAAGTGTCCTCCAACCATATTTGATCATCCATATCTCACTCTACTTCTCTCTGAAATAGTCGCAGAAGAAGAAGGTCTCCAGGGAAGGTGGTAATGGCAAAAGTTGGCATCTTCTTAGACTCCTTGATAGGCCGAATTCCACAGGAAGGAGACCGAAGTTGTCTAGAGAGAGTCTGGGTTCATTTGTGAATGGATATGGGGCTTATGTATCCTCCATTACTGCTCCGAATTTGGAGCAGAGGCTTTCGTTGTGTATGATGTTGAATTTTCTAAGTCTATCCGTTAGAAAATTAATCTGTGTTCTGTTGGTTTATTTCTTCTACTTGTTTAAATTTGAACACGTTATTTAATACATTTAAATATCGAAATAAACACAATACAGCCACAACATCTACAGATCATCAACTAAAAGAAAACAAGCACACAAGTGACACAGTTATTTTTGGTAAATGTCTCTCGAAAAACCCAATGCAGGAAAACCAGTGCAGTTATTCAGAGGGTTACATTATTATGCAGTCTATCTAAGTTCAATTGGATGCCTAACCGGCTCACCCGACAGAGAAAAATGAACGGCAGCAATACCTCCATATTCATATTAAGAAAATATGTTCCACGAAACCCTCTCCAGCACAACTGAAGCTCAATGCTGGCACTTTTGGCCTCTACGTCAGCCCCAGGACCCTTTGCGTCAACCCTCTGAGGCACTGCGTAGCCTCTAGGACCCTTTGTGTCACTCCAGCAACCTCTACATGGATGACACAATCCCTCTAACCTCGGTGTTGTCTTTGATGGGCTCTGCGTGGCCTAAACTAGCTGCTACTCTCGCTCTCTCTGCTTCTACGCTAGTCTCTCAATACTGTCTCTGCCTCGTACTCACTGCCCCTCGATGTTGATCACTAATTCACATGTGCTTAGCAACCTCGCTCTAGCAAAATGAATGATTGATCACTCTGGTGTGTTCTCCAACTGACCCTCAAGCCTCCTCTTATACTTTTCTGGTTGGTCCTTCAACGGGCGAGATTAAATCTCTAATCAATGGCTAAGATTAGATTTGGCTTGATCTGTGACTTTTGGAACCTTCTAACCCAGTTTTATATTAATACCCGTTAATATTTTATTTTTCCTAAGTTTAAACTTAGGAACTCCATTAAAAATATTAATTATTTTAATATCTCCCAAACTGGATATAATCTGTCCAAACCATTTCTAGGTCTTGGAGATCTCGTGTGCTTTAACCTCTCCACTAATTTTCATGGCTAGAGCACATCTGATGCTACCCCAAATCAACACTCCCTCTTAGCGAGGACTGTGTTATAGTAATACTCCTCACTGAGCATCACTCTAATTATTCAACACCGGTACCTGTGTTGATGCTAGGCCTCCCTGCCCAACATCCTCTGCACTACTGCATCCATACGACAGCTCCCTCTACATCTGTGCTACTGCTAGCCCACTCTCCCAACACTGCATTTGCACTGCATCCCCCTCTCATCATGCTGCATTGTGCTACTGCACTGCAACTCAGTTACTAAGAAGTAAGTAACTTATCCACCCAACTTTTGACATCCCTGTCAAGCTAGAAACACTCTCGATGTTGAAGCTCCCTTTGTCGCTCACAAGTGCTCCCTCTACTGACCTCTGCGCTGCTACAACAACTCCCCGCATCTCGCACTGTTGCAAACCTTTTTGTGCCATCCTACACCGTTGCAACACTCCCATGCCTCTCGCACTATTGCAACTTGCTAGCCTCGCGGTACCCGAGGACTCCTGCACTGTAGCTCTCTCTGCTGCTTCATCTGCATCCATCTCTACCTACATCCGCCAGTCCTGCTACTCCTTTTTGGGGCTCCCATAGCAAGGTATAATCCAAGAGGTTGGGGACCTCAAGGATCCAACCCCTCATCGCCTATAGTCCTCCTGACTACAGCTCGATGTCTCCCCACTTTTTCTCAAGTGGCACATGAGCACTCATGGCACAATCGTCATTCTCCTCTACTTCTTTCTCCGCCCTCGTTGGCGCTGCCTTCAAGTCAGAAGCCTCTCCCTTACTCTTCTTCCTCGGACATTGGTTCGCATAGTGACCCAGTTCCCCACAATGGAAGCACTTGACCTTGGAGAGGTCCTTCTTCTTCCTCTACTCCAACTTCCCGGAGATGCTAGAGCCGCATTCTCTTCCTCTTCCTTCTTGATCTTGACCCCTCTGCTGCTACTCCATGCCTTGGTCAACCATCTGATCTCTTCTTGACGTAGAGCCACCCACAGTGCTTCCCAATCCAGAAGACTCGTCTTGCCCAATATGCTTTAGACAAATATCTCCCAATCCTCAGACATTGTGTTAAGTGTGGTCCTCACCATCAATTCCTCATCCGGCATGGCCCCTATGGAAGTTAGTTGGTAACAGATCTCCTTCAACCGACCGAGAAAGACATCTATCTGCTCTCCCTTTTGCATCTGGTATGACCTTAGTTGATTCTCCAGGAGCGTCTTCCTCTGCACAGAAGTATGCTAGTACAATTTCTTCAAAGTGTCACACATCTTCTTTGTCGTTTCCTTCTCGGCAATATGTGGTACCCCATGATCCTTGACCCCATCAAGGATGATGCACTTTTCCTTAGACATTGACTCCTCGTACCTATCATTTATTGTTGGGTCAACTAGGATAGCCATAGTTCTCAAGGCCAAGCCCTTGATGTGATGTCTGTCTAGAATGGACAAGATCCTAGCCTTCCAGACCACAAAGTTGGACACTCCGTCCAACCTATCCTGAACTCTCAGCCCATTCATGGCCATCTCTCTACTCTTCTCTGTCGACTCCTCTGAGTCTCTTTACTTCTCGCCTGGAAAT
Source organism: Pinus taeda (assembly GCA_000404065.3). Lineage (NCBI taxonomy): Eukaryota > Viridiplantae > Streptophyta > Pinopsida > Pinales > Pinaceae > Pinus > Pinus taeda. Next base: position 118,954 of record APFE030093783.1, on the reverse strand, counting down.
TATCGGTTCGACTCCTACTGAGTCTCTCTACTTCCTCCCTAGAAGTTCTCAGTTCGACTCTTTCGAGTCTCTCTACTTCCCATCTGGAAGTTCTCTTCTGGACTCCCTCTAAGTCCCAATTTCCCTCCTGGAAATCCTTCTGCCAATGTCAAGTTGTCCCACTCTGATCGTCTGTGCAACTGGAACATTGATCCGAATTCCTCGGCTAGATATCTACTTCCATAGCAACTCCCTCCATGTTGGCCTTGCCCTGTTAGGTATTATTTTGACCATAGTACCCCACCAGCTTTGCTCCGCAAACTACCCACAACCTCCTATGCCCCAGCAAATGAACGATTGACCCTCTTGGCTCTGCACAATCCCAGCACCAGTAAATCAACTCCCTCAGCGAACTGCAGCAGCCCTCCTAGCCTCTGCATGGCTCTGCGTGAGCCTAATTCTTCCTTCCTCAGCCTCTATGTTGGCCTCTCTCTGACCCAGACTGATGATGCAGTCCCTCTGTGTCATTCCTTCCTCTATCGCTTTCTACAAGGATCAGCTCTGTCACTCGGGACAGCTGAATCTACTGCAAATGCTCTTCTTAGTTGATGCCTTCAGTTTTCTTGTGATCTACAACCACGCTCTGATACCATGTTGAATTTTCTAAATCTATCCGTTAGAAAATTAATCTGTATTCTGTTGGTTTATTTCTTTTACTTGTTTAAATTCGAACACGTTATTTAATACATTTAAATACTGAAATAAACACAATACAGTCACAACATCTACAGATCATCAACTGAAAGGAAACAAGCACACAAGTGACACCGTTATTTTTGGACAAATGTCCCCGGAAAAACCCAATGCGGGAAATCGGTGCAGCTATTCAAAGGCTTATATTATTTTGCAGTCTATCTGAGTACAACAGGGTGCCTAACCAGCTCACCCTATAGAGAAAAATACACGGAAACAATACCTCTATATTCAGAAACAAGTATTTAGAAAACTTGTTCCACGAAACCCTCTCCGGCACAAATAAAGCTCAATGCTGGCCCTTTTGGCCTCTGCGTCAACCCCAGGACCCTCTGCGCCAACCCTTTGAGGCATTGCGCAGCCTCTGGAACACTATGCGTCACTCCAGCAGCCTCTATGTGGATGACGTAGTCCCTCTGGCCTCCGTGATGTCTCTGATGGGCTTTGCGTGGCCTGAATTGGTTGTTTCTCTTGCTCTCTCTACTTTTGCGCTAGTCTCTCAGTATGTCTCTGCCTCTCTACCTCATACTCGCTGCTGATCATTGATTCACTTTTGCTTAGCAACCCCGCTCTAGCAAAATGAATGATTGATCACTTTGGTGTGTTCTCCAACTGACCCTCAAGCCTCCTCTTATACTTTTCTCGTTGGTCCTTCAACAGCAGAGATTAAATCTCTAATCAATGGCTAAGATTAGATTTGGCTTGATCCATGACTTTTGAAACCTTCTAAACCAGTTTTACATTAATACCCATTAATATTTTATTTTTCCTAAGTTTAGACTTAGGAACTCCATTAAAAATGTTAATTATTTTAATATATCCCAAACCGTGCACAAATTGTCCAAACCATTTCTTGGTCTTGGAGATCTCATGTGCTTTAGCCTCTCCACCAATTTTCATGGCTAGAGCACATCTAATGCTACCCCAAATCAACATATGAGGGATGATCCTTAATGTTTTAGACATGATCCTCATGTAAAATCCCTTCCAGAAGAAGGTCGCACTTCATTAGGCCATCTACATCTAGGTTGAAAGCCTTAATCCTCAGTTCATGACACTGAGAAGATACAGAAGGGATGATGCTTTTTGTCATACTTGAACAGTGAGTTTATGGTTCATTTTTTAGGCCCAGAAAAGGATTAAAGGATAGCATGTTGATGGAGGGACCATATCAAGGGAGGCCGCAGTCAAATCAAAGGTCTGTTGTGTGTGAATAAGGTGCTTTTCCCTAAACAGTATTTAGAACTACAGAGAAGAGGTCATCAGCCTTTGGAGCATGATAAGGATGCCAAGATTACAAATTTACTAGATCGTCTTATTATCTAAGGGAAATGTTGTTAGATCTTCAATTGGCACATCAATTTTATTGTACTCTCTCTCTACTAAACATTTGATATTTATAATAAGAAGAATTGAAAAAGGGTTTTCCCCATCTTAGGGATTTTCCCTAGCTTGAGCCATATACTTGTGTTCTCTTGTCTTGGCTTGTCTTCTGCTTCAATTGTTTATGGTCTTTCTTCAGTTACAAGTTATGTGATTATTAATGGAAATAAAATGGAAAGTTAAATGGGCTAATATAGATCTCTATGTAACTGTCCTAAGCAAAGAACATGTTAAAATTTAACATGGTATTTGAGCTAGGATGGGACAAACCCAAGCAAGATTGTAGGAGAAAGCAAGTGAAGTTTGTTGACTAGTCTCCACAAAAGTAAAAACTCAATAGCCCTGTTCATGAAATATCCCCAATCTCTATGAATTTGGACAATAGGTCTGAGGCAAGGACGTTTGTGGCAATGAAGCAAGTTTAGGACAGAACTTGGTGCAGATCTCTTGCATGTGAAAATTTCTAAACAGAAATTTCATTACTACAGCAACTGATTTATTTTACCTCCTTATTTCTCAATAAGTTATTTATGAAATTCCTTCGATAAATATTAAAATAAATTCTATTGCGATATCACACCATTATACAGAAACAAATATATGCACAAGAATCAAACACATCTATTATGTAAAAATTAGTTAGTTTAGGTTTATTATTTAATTTTCAGTTAAAATTAAGACAAAAGGGCACGATCATAAGATCATGCCCTTTCCCCAAAGGGTATCCATGGCAGTATATAAGCCAGGAACCCCATTTGTAAACAATCATCATCTGTAATTTCATCTTTTAATAAAATATTTATATAAATAAATCTGTTATCAAGAAGTTTCTGCTTCATTTGGTATCGGAGCCAACATGAACTGGTGACACCCACAAAATCTGTTGGCCATCAGGACCTATGGCTTTCAAAAAAAAAGCGGTATGTGTGGACTGTGCATAGTCTGCCTAGAGAAATACGTTAGGTGAAATGCTGACCATCAGGGGAAGACTATGGAGGAGACATCGGTAAAACTGCATCGTTTTCTTCATGCGGAACTGCGGCTGCATGGAATAATCAGAACTGGCATCGTTTTCTTCTACGGAACTGCTGCGTGGAATAATCTCTGCGGGGGTTTTACTTTTGAATGGTCAGACGAAAGGTGACCTACCAAAAGATGTAACCTTTCGTACAAAAAATATATAATATTTATATAACGTCCAATATATACATTCAAAATATATATAACATTATTTATGTATAAAGTAAAATATATATTTATAAAGTGAATATATATAAGTTAATTTATATATATTCTATTTATATATTATATATATATTATATATATATATATATATATATATAAGTTTAATTAATTAATTACTTTTTAATTAATTAATTAAAAACAAAAACAAAAAACAAAAAATTAAGCTAGCAGATAAATACATGCCCCCACAAACCCGCTCAATGTCTACAATGACAATGGCGGATTTCCAAAAAAAAATGTTGGACTTAGAGCATAAAGATAAATAGCAACCACGATGAGGTCAGTAAAAGATTAGATGAATTCAAGATCAAGCTTGAGGGGTTGGCTGACAATATCAAAAAACAAGCTGACAATATTAAAAATCAAACTGACAAAATAAAAAATCTTCAGGATACGACAAATCAAATAGAAATAAAGATGGAAAATCAACATGTCCAAACAAAAGTAGACATCAGAGAGGCCTTAACGATGCTGAAAATTCTATGTAAAAGGTCTAATTGTACACCTGAACAACTACTAAAAGAAAGTGAAGAGAATCAAGAACACATCTCATCAGATTCAACAAAGTCAAGAGACTCTCATGAAAAAGTTGAATCCCCAAAAAAATCAGCGACACCCCACCAAGAAGTGAGTAGCACAACTTTTACAAAAAAACAACTCTGGCATACCTTTACCAATCAACACCCTTTTTCGCTCAACCATTAGCAACATACCAGCGAAGGGCAAAAGTCGAGATGCCTAAATTCGATGGAAACGAAAAAAACAATGTTGCATGGATAAATAAAGAAGAAGAATACTTTGAGATATATGACATCAATGACGATGATGAAAAGTTCAGGCATGCATCCATGAAAATGGAAGGAGAAGCATATAACTGGTATATGTGGTGGAAAAAGACAACACACGTCATTTGCTGGAGAAAATTTAAAGACGCATTCTTTAAAAGATTCCAAGGTGTAAGAGAAGAAGAGTTCTTTTCAAAACTCATCAAGTTACGACAAAAAGGAAGTGTGGATGAATACACTCAAGAATGGGCGACCTTAGTAACACGAGTACTTGGGTTATCAGAATCTCGTCTAATTCAATCATATGTCTCAGGACTCAAAACCCATTTACAAGTAGAACTTGAGATGCATGACATTTCATCAATAGAAGTAGCAAGACGAAAAGCAAAAACAGTTGAAAATAAATTCGAACAAATATTTTGGTCAAAATCCAAAAAAACATATTCAAGACAAAGAACACCTCAATATGCGAACGTAAAAAATACAAGATATGTTCCACCACATCGACGTGAAGATGAAAAATCTAATGTGGAAACGCAAAGGATAAAAGAGGGTAAATGCAAGCATTGTGGTGAGAAGTGGGACCCCAAGCATAGGTGTGCTAAAGGAAAAGAACCAAAGAACCTATATAATTGTGAAGCAACCAATGATTCAAACAGTGAAGATTCTGACATAGAAGAAACAGAAGATGCCCCAAAATTCTCACCAGAAGTAGATGACGAAAGTATTCTGCAAGTGTCATTATCAGCCATGACAGGTATATCACAACCTCAGACCTTAAAGTTAAAACAACACATAAAGAAGAACAACGTGGTGGTCATCATCGACTCTGGTAGCACACACAATTTTTTAGATGCAACCATGGCAAAGAGACTCAATATTTTTTCATTTCCCTTACCAAACATGAAGGTGATGGTAGCTGATGGTAAGAAGATTGAAAAGGTGGGGAAATGCCATAAGGTTAAATTGCAGATTCAAGACTTCAGTTTAGAGTCTCCATTTTTCACAGTACCATTAGGAGGAGTAGATGTAGTCTTAGCTATCCAATGGTTACGAACTTTAGGTACTTATGCCGCCAACCACCAAGTACAATTTATAAAATTCAAATGGGGAGGTCAGAAGTACAAATTACACGGATTTCAAGCACCAGAAAATCAAATTGTATCATCATCTCAGATGATGAAAATTATTCGAAAAGGAGCACCCGCCTATGTAGTACAATGTCATCAGTTAGAAATGTTATTTGCAAATATGACCAGTGAAGAGTCACCAAAGATACAAGATCTAATTCGGAAGCATGAAAAAGTATTTCAAGACCTACCTATGAAGATGTCGCCTAATAGGGAAATTGAGCATACAAAAGAAGTCGAGGCAGGATCAGACCCTGTCAACATCAAGCCATACCGATATCCACATCACCAAAAAAAAGAGATTGAGAGATTAATCCAAGACCTCTTAAGGTGTGGGATCATCTCTAAAAGTAAAATTCCTTACGCTGCTCCAGTGGTGTTGGTAAGGAAGAAAGATGGTTCATTCAGGCTATGCATTGATTATAGGGGATTAAACAAAATAACAATTAAAAACAAGTTCCCAATCCCCTTTATCGACAAAATGTTGGATGAGCTTCATGGCACAAGGTATTTCTCAAAATTGGACTTAACATCAGGCTACTATCAAATTAAAATCAGATTAGAGGACATATCAAAAACGGCATTTCGAACACACGAAGGTCACTATGAATTTAAAGTAATGTCGTTTGGATTAACCAATGCACCAGCAACGTTTCAAGCAACTATGAACGAATTATTTCGTCCACATCTTAGTAAGTTTGTACTAGTATTTTTTGATGATATTCTAATTTACAATAAAACTTGGAAGGAGCACTTGCAACATTTGGACAAAGTTCTTACACTACTTAGAGAACACCAATTTTACGCAAAGAAATCCAAATGCACCTTCGGAAAGGAAGAATTAGAATACCTTGGACACATTATATCCCATGAAGGTGTAAAGGTGGACCCTAACAAAATCAAAGCTATAAAAGAATGGACCAAACCTGCTAATATATCCAAGCTAAGAGGGTTCTCAGGTTTGACTAGATATTACCATAGATTTATTAAAAACTATGCACATATAACTGCACCTCTAACAAATATTTTAAAGAAGAATTCATTTCTATGGGATGAGGAAGCAGGAAGGTGTTTTGAAAAATTAAAGGAAATTATGTCTAATGCTCCTATATTAGCAACACCAGATTTTTCTAAACCATTTATCATTGAGTGTGATGCTTCTGGATTTGATATAGGTGTAGTATTAATGCAACAAGGACATCCAATAGCTTTTGAAAGTAAGAAGGTCAACAAAAGAGAACGCCTCAAATCCACATACAACAAAGTAATGCTCGCTATCATGCACGTACTAAGTGGAGGCAATATCTTTTGGGAAGTAAGTTTTCTATTCGAACAGACCACAACAATCTCCAGCGTCTCCTTCAACAAAAAACACTTGCCAAAGAACAACAAAAATGGATTGAAAAAATTGCCGCTTTTGACTTGGAAATACTACATAAAAGAGGTAAAGACAATGTAGTAGCAGATGCCTTATCCAGGAAAGATGAAGAACCAACACTACTTGCAATTTCGGTTGTTGTCCCCGAGTGGCTTAACGAAATTCGAAGTGAGTATGCCAAGGATCCAGAAATAACAGCAATAATCAATAACCTTCCCAACAACTCAAAATTTGAGTGTCAAAATGATATCCTATGATACAAGGGAAGAATCTATCTAAATACAAATTCCAAGTTTAAGTTTAAGATACTCAAGGAATCACATGACTCACCGTCAACTGGACATGTAGGATTCTTTAAAACTTACGACAATGCATGTCAATCCTTCTTTTGGAAGGGAATGAGTCGTGATATTCAGAAGTACGTAGCAGAATGTGAGACATGTCAAAGGAATAAAAGTGAAAATATTACGACTCTAGGATTACTTCACCCTTTAAACATTCCAAATTAGAAATGGGAAGAAATCTCGATGGACTTTATCGAAGGATTACCAGTACCTGAAGGTAAGGACAAGATTTTCGTAGTAGTCGACAGACTCACCAAATATGCTCACTTTATGGCAATAAAGAAATCATACTCAGCAAAAGAAATCGCTGAAATATTTTGTAAAAATATATATAAGTTACACAGTTTTCCGAAAGTCATTATGAGTGATAGAGATGCCAAGTTCAAAGGTAATTTCTGAAAGGAATTGTTCAACCATATAGGAACCTACCTAAATATGAGTTTCGCTTATCACCCTCAAACAGATGGCCAAACAGAGGTTGTCAATAAATGTTTGGAGGCCTACCTACGTTGATACGCTACAAAAAAACAAAATAAGTGGGCTCAATTATTACATCTTGCTGAGTGGTGGTATAATTCCACTTATCATACATCAGCAAAAATGACGCCATTTCAAGCTCTATATGGGTATGAACCCCCGAAATGGAAGGATCTAGCTATTGTCCAAACAAATCTGCCTGTTGTTAAAGACCAACTAGAAGAAACCCAAAAAATTGTCCAAATATTAAAAGAAAATTTGAATAATGCAAGGAATCGTATGAAGCAACAAGCAGACCGTAACAAAACCGAAAGAGAGTTTGAAGTCGGAGAATGGGTGTTTGTTAAGCTCCAACCATACAAACAATTATCCTTAAAACAGAAAGGAAAAAACAAATTGCCACCAAAATTTTATGGACCTTACAGATCAACAAAAAGATTAGTCAAGTCGCGTATGGTTTAAGCCTTCCAGAGACAAGTCGTGTTCACAACGTCTTCCATGTATCTTGCCTTAAAAGGGCACTAGGTAACAATCAAACAGCGCAAACAACGCTTCCATCCTTAGATGATGAGGGAAGAGTCATTTTAGAACCAGAAGGTATTTTGTCTACTAGAGAAAGAAAGCTTCGATATCGTACTATCAAGGAATATCTGATCAAGTGGAAGGACTTACCCAAAGAAGAAGCTTCTTGGGAGAATGAAGCATTTTGTCAACAACATCCGTCGTTACGAATGCTTTGAGGACAAAGCATTCTTTCAAGAGGAAGGCAATGTTATGTAAAAATTAGTTAGTTTAGGTTTATTATTTAATTTTCAGTTAAATCAAGACAAAAGGGCACAATCATAAGATCATGCCCTTTCCCCAAAGGGTGTCCATGGCAGTATATAAGCTAGGAACCACATTTGTAAACAATCAACATCTGTAATTTCATCTTTTAATAAAATATTTATATAAATAAATCTGTTATCAAGAAGTTTCCGCTTCAACATCAACACAATTTTATTGGACAATTGTCCTCGAAAAAAACCCAATGTGGTAAAACCGGTGTAGCAGAGGAGGGTCTCATTAATATTCAACAACAATCGCTTTTACAAAAAAAAAAATTGCATAAAAACTGGGAGAAAACACCTGAGACTTTTCTCCGAGACTTTCTGACACCTTGGAGGACTTCCTTTCCCTACTGCGTCAACCCTGCGTCATTCTGCATGGCTTTGCGCTGCTCTGTCCTTCTTTGTCATTCTCTGCATCATCCACTGAGTCTATGTGAATTGCGTTGTCTCCCAGAGTCCCTATGTCACCTCTTCTGAGCTCCCGGACTGTTGCTAATCACCCCCTCTTCCTCCATGCTGCAACGCTCCCTCTGAAATCAACTTCACCCTCTCTGAAAATCGATTTTCCTTGGGATATTGATATCTACTGGTGTCTTTCCAAATGACCCTCAAGTCTTCTCTTATACTATTCCTGTTAAGGAATCAATGGCCGAGATTAAGTCTCTTAGAAGCTTCTCATCCTCGTCTCTTAGAAGCTTCTCATCCTTATCATTATTAATACCCATTAATATTTTTATTTTCCTAAGATTAGACTTAGGAACCCATTAAAAATATTAATTATTTTAATAACTCCTCATCCGGATGGAATTTCTCAAAATGATTTCTAGGTCTTGGAGATCTTATGTGCTTTGAAGCTTCTCATCCTTATCATTATTAATATCCATTAATATTTTTATTTTCCTAAGATTAGACTTAGGAACCCATTAAAAATATTAATTATTTTAATAACTCCTCATTTGGATGGAATTTCTCAAAATGATTTCTAGGTTTGGAGATCTTATGTGCTTTAGCCTCTCCACCAATTTTCATGGCTAGAGCACATCCGATGCTATCACAAATCAACATTGCAGCCTGTGGTCATTAAAGTTGGATCTAATTTCTTTGCTCAATTGAATTTCGTGTGGGAGATGTTTTGCATCTTTTGTAATGTGAAATTTCCAAACTTCCTTCAGACCTGAGGTGAGGGCATCCTTTAGACAATGATAAATTGAAGTAGTTATCTCTACGTTGATCCATGGTGCATTGCGGCCTTGCATATAAGGTATATTATCAAAAATTTTGCACGAATCTGTAAGCATCATCTATTAAAGTTGCTCTGAAGTTTCGGCTTAGGTTCTCTGCACTAATTATTCATTTCAAATTCAACTAAGAAACCTTATATCTCCTGCGTCCATCTAAATACAAGACCTAATTCTTCTGAAGTAAATGTAGTGTTCTTGGCCTGATTGGAAGCTATTCCAGCTGTGTTTCTATACAGTCTTATTCCTGGAAGTCTTGATCTCAGTTTCAGAACATCTTTGATAGATTTCAGCTTTATCAGTTTTCATTCAAATACATTTGTGTGCTCCTTAGTTGTTGAAGATTGATTATAAAAGCACACACATTTATGTAAGATGCATCTGCGGCCCAAGTGCACATATATGTATACTAGAGCTGACCTCTATAAAATGATCAGAGCAATCTAACACTTGTTGCTTATCATCTGGAGATTTGAATTGGTATTTTTGTTTGGGATATAGCAGGCAGTATTTGGTCCAACGTAGAAGCCAAATTGAAGGAACAATCTGACCTTTGGAACTCGCTCGTATATCAGAAGTTTTCATTTTCTTTTGAAAAAGGAAGATACAATGATTCGAGTTTGATCAATCATCTAAGAAGCATAGAAGCCAAATTGAAGGAACAATCTGACCTTTGGAATTCGCTCGTATATCAGAAGTTTTCATTTTCTTTTGAAAAAGGAAGATACAATGATTTGAGTTTGATCAATCATCTAAGAAGCCAACCTTGTGACGCTTAGTCTGAGCACATATATTCTCCAAATCTAGATAGTATGACAAAATTTTGAATTTACATCTGTTAATAATTAGTCCTATATTGATTTTGTTGGAAGGGCATTATAAGCATGAATCTGTTCATAATCTTTTGAGCATGAGATCCAAGCTACCCTTCAAAATTCTGATCATTCAAATAACGGCTGAAAAAGAAGAAGCCCAGCTCAACTATATTTCAAAATAACCTAATTCAAAGCCTCCGTCACAAAAGAAGAGGAGGCGAGACTCCTGTTACATTTTTTATAAAAGAAATCTAGGAAGATGGATCATTAGGTTATCGTCCAACAAGTCTAGCCTCATCACCTTTCTCTCGGTCATTGAAAAGCATTATCCTACAGTGAGAAGAATACTCGCAGTCATGTGGACAAAGTAAGGTTCTCTGTCTTCAGTTGTCAAATATATTGATACACGTGGTCAGATCGGTTGAGCCAACCTGTAGAGATTTGTCTTTATTTACAGTGACAGTGTTATTAATGAATGAGAATGCACAAAATCCCAAGGGTATTCACATCAGTGAATATTTGGAACAGTGATGATAATATTGGCTGTATATCGCAGAATATTGGAAATATCGTGATATTTTCGGCAAGCCGAAATATCACCAAGATTCCAAGACATCATCGATATCTCGACAAAATATCGCGCGATGATATAAAGTATCGTCGGGCCGGCTGGGCCGCAGCTAGAAAAGGGAAATTTGCCTTTTTTTTTTCCTCATTTCGGTTTCTGAGCGTTGGAGAAGCAAGGGGAAGAGCTTTGTGGTGGTTGTCAGCGAGAGATTGAGGATCAAACAACCATTATCACCACCAACTAAGATTTTTTTGTGGATCAAAGATTGAAGAACGGTGAGACAAACTTCATTTCTTCCACTAACAAGTATGTTCTTAAAAACTCCTATGTTAATGATTTTTTCATAGATTTAAGGTTACGCTTACTTGCCTCTTTGCCTACCAACATTTTGTTTCTTTTTTTTTCCATTTGCTATGATTTTCATGCCCATGAACCAATGCAAGGGTTTTCTCCATATTTGGACAGCAAGCTTCATTTTTTTTTCAACTTTCTTATGCACCCTCTTATTGCCATTTTTCATTCACATTGCAAATAATGCAGTAATTGTTTTTTAAATGAGGTGGTTATTACTTATTATTTTTTGTGATGGGGGATTTAATGCCAATTTTTTGTTTTTTCGGTGCCCTAGGTTTGAATTAGTTCACTATAAATATGCCAAAAGCCTTGGACCCATTTTGGGAGTATGGGGAGCCTAATGGTGGGACAAATCAGGCATATCTATCATGCAAATTGTGTGGGACCAAGATGTCAGGAAGGATTGTGCGATTGAAATACCATCTGGCTAGACTCCCTACACATGATGTAATGCCTTGTACGGTTTCTAGTGCAGAGGTTATACAAAAAGCTCTTGAAGCAATTGTTGAAAAAGACAGAAAGATAGCTACTAGGTCTCAGATAGATAGCTGCTCATTTTATTTATTTTGCTACATATAAGTTTATAACTAATGATGATGAGATACTTTTATATATGTGATGTTATTTTGTACTGGTTCTCCACATTTGTGTCCTTGATTGCACGATTATCAAGGATTAGCAGGATTTGGTATCACCTTTGATGTATCATTTTTATTTTACATCCACTACATCATATATATCAGTGCTTTCTTCATATTGATGTGCCAATGTGTTTATTTCATGTTGTTATTGCTTTATATGTTTTAAGATCTGAAGAAAAAAAAAATTATATATATAATATATATATATATATTATGTATTTTTTTTTTATGTTTGTCGATATTTGCCGATATTGCCAATAAGATGTTTCTTGGACCCTTGCTGATATTTTGTCAATACCGATATTATCAACACTGATTTGGAAAGCTTCGGGCATATAGTGAAATTTATTTTGAAGCCCTATAACATTGAAAGAAGCAACCTTGTATAGTTGTAGCAAAGATGTGTTCAAATTGAAAGTGAAGTGCGGATCAGCAGACTTGTGGGCATTGTTATTGGTATACCTAGCAGGAACCTTCAATGGAAAATTTTGCATAAGACATCTGTTGGGGTTACAGGTGCACAATGTCGGGTCTTGATGAGTGTTCATTTAGCTTTGCATCATTGCAGAGAGCTTATGATGCCACTAATATCCTTATGTCAGAGATTTATTCTCTCAAGGAGTTAGCATGGACCACCCATTGGCTGGAAAGATAAGTTAACATTGAATTGATAATCACCGTGTCATTAATTCTAGGCTTCTGCTAGTGTTCATCCACCAATAACCAGTATTAGAACCTTGAAAGCAGAAATCAGTTTTTCATCAAGAATATCTACAGCATTTGATGGTATGCATTAGATTCCAAAGTGTGGCAGAAGATGTCAGGAATGTTGCTAATGACAAGCCTGGGCTCTGAATCAAGGTTGCATAAGAAACCCTTACATAATCAAATTTGAAGCTAGACTACTCTAGGTCCTATTAAGAAGTTGGATAAATCTATGATATCGTTATTTAGTGTCTATGCAAGTCACGTAGTAGGTCAGTAATTTAGAACCCAAGTATGATAATGAAGGTTGCACTATGAGCACCCTTGAAAATTTCTTACTTTTAAAAGGAACCAGAACCAGACCATTGCAGCAAACTCCTCACGTAGTAGGTCAGTAATTTAGAACCCAAGTATGATAATGAAGGTTGCACTATGAGCACCCTTGAAAATTTCTTACTTTTAAAAGGAACCAGAACCAGACCATTGCAGCAAACTCCTCACTGAAGAAGGAAACTGAGAGGACCTCGATCTTGAACCTTTGGAGAAGGATGGTTGTATTCAGATGCCTCGGCCCTTTGCATAAAGGATTAGTAGCTGTAATGAAGCAGCTAGATGATTGGAAGGATTTCTTCAGCCTGGTTGAAATAGGACAGTGAAGGTAATTTTTCTCTCAGATATGAAGGATAGCATTTCTGAAATTCTCTGACACAATTGTAAAGTCTCATCTTAAAGATGAGGATCAGATTGATGAAGTCTGCATAACTATCTGAAGCAGGGCTTCAGAGGGAGCCATAGAATCCCTGATAAACTGTATAGATGACGATGGCACATGGACCAAAAGCAGAATGACAGGAAAGTAGCAGGTTGTAGACAGGTCAATGGTTATGACTTGGGCAAGGTCACTTTTCCAAAATTTTGGGAGAGCAATGATTGAAAATGCAGTTTTAATATCTGGAAATCCTTGATACACTATTTCTTGCACTTAAAAGCCTAATGAGATGGAGAAACTGTTGATCCCTGGTTTTCTTGATAAGCACCTGTCACGTGCCTTTAAGTCAAGCTATGAATGTGCCTCATTTATTGATAGTTGATTGCTACTAGTTGTGATTAGAAATTCCGACCAGAATATGAGACTCCATGGATATTTTGATATTGTCTCGGTTAGCAGAGTACATCTAATGCTATATTACTTGATTTTGTTGCTCTGAGAGCACTATTGAATTTGAATCCATGACTTATTATGGAGACGGTTGTTGAAGCTCTTCAGTGAGCTATTTGGGCATGTGCTGGAAGCCACCGTTGTATATTTCAAAGTTGGATTCACTTTTCAGAGAATCATATTGGCACCCGGTATCACCTTATTTGGGATATGTTACAGCAGGGATCAAACAAGCTCCAACATTGCACGATGGATGTACAGGTTACCTACATCCTCTCAAAGCCTCTTGATCTGTTGGAATCTCTAAGTCTAACCCGTTAGAAACCCTTCATTTCTGATTTAATTCTGCCTACTTATTCTGATTAATTAACAAGTTATTTACCATGTAAATACTGAAAATAAATACAAGTACATGCTCAACACATTACAGATCATCAACTGAAGGAAACAAAACAAGCACACAAGTGACACCGTTGTTTTTGGACCAATGTCCCCTGAAAAATCCAATGCGGGAAAATCAGTGCAGCTATCTGAGGGTTTGTATTGTTATGCAGTTTCTTAATACAATCTAGGTGCCAAAACTGGCTCACCCAACAGAGAGTAATCTCAGCAGTAGTACCTCTCTACTTGGAAGCAGATATTCCAGCTAAAACCTCGGATAAACACTCCGACAGCTCCTAGCTCCAATCTGACCCACAAAAACCCGTGTCAACCTCTAGGGACTGTGTCAACCCTGTCTGGCCCAGCATCTGCCCAACGTCACCCTAGCTCGTCCTGCGTTAGTCTCTGGAGGCACTCCGTCAGCCCGTAGAGCCTTTGTGTCACCCACGCTGGCTCTCTGAGGCACTGCACAGCTCCTGGCTGCCTCTGTGTGATTCTTGGTTGGCTTTGCATGAACCTCTGTTTGGCTCTGCGTCCCTCTCTGTCAGCTTTTGCACTGATCCTCCTGGTACTATCTCTGCCTCACTGCTTCTGTATCCACTGCCCCTCAGCTGCAACTCTGATTACTGTTTCGACTTCCTCGGCAAATTCTGCCCCAGAAAATTGAAATCTTGATCAACTTGGTGTGTTCTCCAAGTGACCCTCAAGCCTCCTCTTATACTTTTCTTGTTGAAAATTCAACGGTCAATATTAAGTCCCTAATTAATGGCTAAGATTAACTCTCGCTTGATCCATGACTTTTGGACCCTTTTAACAAAGTTTTATATTAATTCACATTAATATTTTATTTTCCCTACGTTTAAACTTAGGGACTCCATTAAAAATATTAATTATTTTAATATCTCCCAAACCATTTCTGGGTATTGGAGATCTCATGTGCTTTAGCCTCTCTACCAATTTTCGTGGCTAGAGCACATCCGATGCTACCCCAAATCAACAGTCCCTCTTACCTAGGATTGTGCTCTAGTAATACTCCTCACTGAGTATCACCCTGATCATCCGGCATCAATCCTAGTGTTGATGCTAGGTCTGCTACCCAACATCCACTGCACTATTGCATCATGTACTGCTACCCATGGCCCTGCCACTGCCACTATTGCATCTGTACGGCAACCCCTCTCATCATGTTGCATCGTGTTGCCCATAGCATTGCCACTGCTAACTGTTGCACTACAACTCAGTTACTGAGAAGTAACTGGTCTCCCAACTCTGACATCTTTGTCACGCTAGAAACACTCCTGATGCTGAAGCTCCCTCTGTCACTAACAAGTGCTCCCTCTCTGACCTCTGCACTACTGCAACAACTTGATGCCTCTCGCATTGCTGCCTCACGTTGTCATGGGACTCCTGCACTTTAGCCCTCTTTGTCGCTCCATCCACATCTGTCTCTACCGACATCCGCCAGCACTGCTACTCCTCTTCGGGGCTCCATAGCAAGGTATAATCCAAGAGGCTGGGTACCTCGAGGATCCTACCCCTCATCGCCTGTAGTCCGTCTAACTACAGCTCGATGTCTCCCCACTTCCGTTCAAGTAGCATGTGAGCACTCATGGCACACTCATCATCTGTTTCCACTTCCTTCTCCGCCCTTGCTCGCGTAGCCTAGGTCTCGGAAGCCTCTCCTTTGCTCTTCTTCCTCAGACACTGGCTATCATAGTGACCCAGCTCCCCACAGTTGAAGAATTTTACCTTGGAGAGGTCCTTCTTCCATTTCTCCTGCTTTCCCTCAGATGCTAGGGCAGCATCATCCTCTTCCTCCTTGATTCTGATCCCCTTACTGTTGTTTCCCGCCTTGCTTAGCCTTCTGATCGCTTCTTGGCGAAGAGCCGCGAACATTTCCTCCCAATCTAGAAGGGTCACCCTACCCAGTATGTTCTGAACAAACACCTCCCAATCATCTGAGACTGCATTCAGGGTTGTTCTCACCATCAATTCTTGATCCAACGTGGCCTCTACGAAAGTCAGTCGATCTCGAATCTCCTTCAATCAACCGAGGAAGGTGCCGATCTGTTCTCCCTTCTGCAACTGGTATGACCGCAGCTGATTTTCTAGTAGCATCTTCCTCTACACGGAAGTATGTTGATACAACTTCTTTAGGGCCTTCCACATCTCATTTGTTGTGTTCTTCTCGGCAATGTGTGGTACTACATGGTCCTTGACCCCATCAAGGATGATGCTCTTGGCCCTTACCATTACATCCTTGTACTTATCGTTATCAGTCGGGTCAACTGGGACTGCTATTGTCCTCAAGGCGAAGTGCTTGAGATGGTTCCTGTCTAGATCGGATAAGATTCTGGCCTCCAGACTATGAAGTTTGAGGCTCCGTCGAGTCTATCCTGGTCTCTTACACCATTCACTGCCATCTCGCTGCTCCTCTACTTCCCTTTTGGAAGTTCTCGGTGTGACTCCCTCTGAGCCTCGATTTCCCTCCGGGAAACCCCTCTACCAATGTCAAGATGCCCCCACTCCGATCCTTAGTGCAGCTGCACCACTAATCCAGAGTTCTTGGCTAGAAATCCTCGGTAACAACTCCATCCTCCTTGGTCTTGCCCTGTTAGGTACTATTTTGACTACAATACCCCACCAGCTTCACTCTGCAACTTACCCACAACCTCCTAAGCCCCAGCAAACTAAAGGTTAGAGCTTCTAGGCTCTACGCAATCCCGACACCAACAAAATCCGCACATCCTGGCCACAGGTGTCAATCCTTCCTAACTGAGAAAGATGATCGAGCACTGCATAGATCAAGTCTTCTCCCCTCTGCCACTGCGTTGATCCTCTTCCTGGCTCAAACTTGATGATGTAGACACTACGTCACCCCTTCCTTGCTGCTTCTCTGCTAGGAACAACGTTTGTCACTCGGGAACATTGTTTTCTGTTGCTGTTGCTCTGCTCGGTTGATGTCCTTAGTTCTTCTGTGATCTGCAACCACGCCCTGATTCCATGTTGGAATTTCTAAGTCTAACCCGTTAGAAACACTTCATGTACTTTCTGATTTATTTCTGCCTACTTTTTCTAATTAATTAACAAGTTATTTACCATGTAAATACTGAAAATAAATACAAGTACATGCTCAACACATTACAGATCATCAACTAAAGGAAACAAAACAAGCGCACAAGTGACACCATTGTTTTTGGACCAATGTCCCAGGAAAAACCCAATGTGGGAAAACCGGTGCAGCTATTTGAGGGTTTGTATTATTATGCAGTTTCTAAATACAATCTAGGTGCCAAAATCGGCTCACTCAACAGAGAATAATCTCGTCAATAATAACTCTCTACTCGGAAGCAGATATTCCGGTTGAAACCCCAGATAAACACTCCGACAGCTCCTAGCTCCAATCTGCCCGACGAAAACCCCAGCGTCAGCTTCTAGGGATTGTGATAGCCCTGCCTGGCCCAGCGTCACCCTAGCTTCCTTTGCGTCAGTCTTTGGACACACTGCATTAACCCTTAGAGCCTTTGTGTCACCCACGTTGCCTCTCTGAGGCACTGCGCAACTCTTGGCTACCTCTACGTGAGCACTAGCTGGCTCCGCATGAGCCTCTCGCTAGCTCTACATCTCTCTCTACCAACTTTTGCATTGATCCTCCTGGTATTATCTTTGTCTCTCTGCTTCTGTATTCATTGCCCCTCAGCTACAACTCTGATCACTCTTTCGACTTCCTTAACAAACCTTGCCCCAGAAAATAGAAATCTTAATCAACTCAGTGTGTTCTCCAAGTGACCCTCAAGCCTCCTCTTATACTTTTCTTGTTGACAATTCAACAGCCGAGATTAAGTCCCTAATCAACAACTAAGATCAACTCTAGTTTGATCCATGACTTTTGGACCCTTCTAACACAACTTTATATTAATTCACATTAATATTTTATTTTCCCTAAGTTTAGACTTAGGGAATCCATTAAAAATATTAATTATTTTAATATCTCCCAAACTGTTTAGAATCTGCCCAAACCATTTCTAGGTATTGGAGATCTCATGTGCTTTAGCCTCTCCACTAATTTTCGTGGCTAGAGCATATCCAATGCTACCCCAAATCAACATGATCAAGTCCTTAGAAAGAGGTTGGAATCATGGAAAGACCCTACTATGAGGGTCTCAGTTGAACATTGAGCTTTGGGAGCTCCTGGGGGCTTGAGGTACTTCTTGATACTATAAGCAACCATAGGGTGAGTGGTTCACCTTCCCCTATAGGTATGCTAGGTACAAGGTGAGTAGTTCACCTTCGCCATTGATACCTCATGTTGATATATGACGCATAGGGCGAGTGGTTCACCTTCCCCTATGATGGTTGTCATGTGTGTAGGGTGAGTGATTCACCTTCCCCTACGATTGATGAGATATGCATAAGGATGATTGGTGCGCTTTTTCCTGAAGAGATGCATATAGGCATATGCTTGTTGTCACATGTGGACATGTCGGTGCGACGTGGTTCATCCTTTCCCCGCGTGTAGGATGCTCATTCCCTATGATATGTGGTTGACATGTCGGTGGGAAGTGGTTCATCCTTTCCCCACGTATAGGATCCTTCCTACTACTACTGATTGGCATGCATTTAGGACGTGGTTCATCCTTTCCCTAGTCTCGGTGGTTTGCATGCATGTAGGACACGGTTCATCCTTTCCCTACGTTCGATGATTTGCATGTGTGTTGGATGTGACTCATCCTTTCCCTACAATGGTCATGATGTGTGACTATAGGATGTGGTTTATCCTTCCCTATGTGTGGTTGTGAGTAGGATGTGATATATTCTTTCCTTGTTATTGATTCAATATCATCCTAACCATGTAGTCTGGGACACATGGGAAGTACCTCTCATCTAGCCAACGAGTTGGGAAAAGTGGATAGGGACCAGAGCACTACCAATGGACGCATCATGTATCATCGTACTCCCTATATCTCATATGCATGATGTTCAACAACTTGATCTCGGATCAAACCTGATTGAGGTTCTACCTCTGGACTAACTTTTGTCAATGGAGAGTGGTAAGGTCTTGTGACACACTCTCGATTGATTCTTCTTCATTATTCTTATCAATGTTCAGCAGAGCAGAGAAGAGATGAGATTCTGAGACAAGACGAGATGCAGAGATGGTTCATGATGACAAGATGGTATGATGATGGGTAGATTTGCAAGTGGAATTCTCCCTAGTTGAGAGGGAGTGTTAAAATTGGCAACTAGGGCCAAATATCCCCATTGGACAACTCATATGTTGGAGATGATTATGGCATTAAATTCCTCTTTTCGAGAGGACCAAAATCGACCTAAAGATCATCAAATTTGGACAAGATAAACTATGTTTTTGAATTTAATCCCTCACATGAAAAAAATTTCAAGTTCGGCTTGGGGTAAATTATACAGGAGGAAACCCTCTCCAAATCCTATAAATATAAGTGTCCTCCAACCATATTTGATCATTCATATCTCACTTTACTTCTCTCTAAAATAGCCACAAAAGAAAAAAGGCTCCAGCGAAGGTGGTAAAGGAAAAGGTTGGCATCTTCTTAGACTCCTTGATGGGCCGAATTCCACAGGAAAGAGACCGAAGATGTCTGGAGAGACTCTGGGTTCATTTGTGAATGGATCTAGGGCTTATTTATCCTCCATTACAAATCGGAATTTGAACCAGAGGCTTTCCCTGTGTATGAGGGTTGATCCTTAGTGTTTTGGGCATGATCCTCATGGAAAATTCATTCCAGAAGCAAGGCGCACTTCATTGGGCCACCTACATCTAGGCCGCAAGCCTTAATCCTTAGTTCAGGAGACCAAGAAGCTACAGAAGGGAGGTCGTTCTCTGTCATACTTGAACAGTGAGCTATAATGGTTAATTTTTTAGGCCCAGAAGAAGATTAAAGTACAGCGTGTTGATGGAGAGACCATATGAAGGGAAGCCGCAGTCAAATCAAAGGTTTGTTGTGTGTGAATAAGGTGATTTGCCCTAACTAGTATTCAGAACTACAAAGAAGAAGTCATCAACTTTTGGACCATGCTAAGAATGCCAATATTCCAAATTGACTGGATCATCTTATTATCTAGGGGCAACGTTGTTAAATCTTCAATTGGAAAGTCAATTTTATTGTACTCTCTCTCTCTCTGTTGAACCTTTGATATTTATAATAAGAAGAATTGAAAAAGGGCTTTCCCCATCTTGGGGTTTTTCCCTGGCTTGAGCCATATACTTGTGTTCTCTTGTCTTGGCTTGTCTTCTGCTTCGATTGCTTATGTTATTTCTTCAGTTACGAGTTATGTGATTATTAATGGAAATAAAATGGAAAGTTAAATGGGCTAATATAGATCTTTGTGTAACTGTCCTAAGCAAAAGAACATGTTAAAATTTAACACGATCATCATAATAAAAGACTTTTGGGTGCAGTTAATCGTTGATTTGCAGTATGTGTTGGATATAAGAATTCCTATATTGTGCTTCATATATTAATTAATTGTTATTTCATTTATAGATTGTAGGAACATTCTATTGGTAAGTTTTTGGCTTATCTTAGGTGATCCGATTTATTGTATGTTCTAACGGTTTCTTCTTGAGAAAATATATAAAGTTTGCAAGTTCCTCAGTCCTTGGCCTCCAAATTCACAAATTGTGGGCACAGGCCGACTATGTTTGGATTCTAAATATTTTAAGTGATTTTCTAACTTTTCTAAGGTTGTGGTTTGACATTTATCTTTCAAAATACATCTATCCATTGTCAAGATCTACAAAAATTCTATTTTCAAAAAACTTTCAAGCATTGTATATTTGTATATAACTCGTAAATAATTTTTATTTATAATTTTTGTAAATAATTTTTCTAAGCCTTGTTTTGCAACTATTTGGGTTTGGGGTTTAATTTTAAATTTTATGTTTTGGGGTTTTTAGCAGACTAGTAAAGATTCTTTAGATTTATTTTATTTTGTAAATAATTTTTAGATTTCAAAATTGTAAATCTTTATTTTGATTTAAGTTTCAACTTTGTAGTTTAAAATGTTTAATTAGATTTTATTTTTAATTTGGAATTCAAATTTTACTTGTAATGTTTTTATCCCACATTTAGAATTTGAAAATAGTTTCTCTAATTTGTGTCTATATATATTAACCTTTCACCTTATATACTAACCTTTCACCTTGTATTTTCTATTATGCAAATAATTTCACTAACCCTTTGCATTTTAGTTTTTTCTTGCATCTAATTTCTTGGGGTTTTTATTTTATTTTTGTATATATTGGGTGATTTTGGGGAAAATTTATTTTTATTTGTCCAGGTGATATCTCTCAAGAGATCAAAGAAAAGAGTCAACTTTTGAAGTTTCCAACCCTTAAAAAGTTAAAACACTAGAGGTCTAGGGTTTTTGAGCCCATTTTTGAAGTTTGCTTATTTTCAAATTGGGGAAGAAACCCATTTTCTGAAGGCCCTAGCCCTTAAGTCCTACAAGGGCTAGATCTCATTCCAAACAAAAGTTTTTTCAAGGGATTGGCATTTTATCTCTAATAATTTGTGATTGCAGCAGTCATAAAGGTCTGATCTTTGGGTTTGAACTAACATTTTGTGAGTGCAGGTGTTGAGAGGTGATTTCTCCCACATCTCCAAACTTGGCATGGGCCATTATGCCTTGGGGTTTGCTTCTATTGTCTTCATCTCTCATTTTAATTGACAGCATAGTTTATATCAAATCTGATATATTGATATAACAATGGCATAACCATCATAATACAAGCCTAAAGATTTTTCTCATAACTCATTATCAAAATAATTACAAAGGTTTGATCTATCAATTTTATTGTTTTATGTTGGCTGTCATATAATTTTCAAGGTTTGTTTTGAAATTGCAGAGGTCTAATCCGAAAGTTTCAGGTCTGATATAAGTGTTACATCAGTGTATTCTAGGCATAAACACACATAAAATAAGCCTAAATTCAACAACAAGTCACTTTAACTCATTGAACATTAATCTTGTGGTTAAATTGATAGCATACAAGTTATTTTTTAGGACTGTTGTGCAATTTCCAGATCTGATATATTTGCTACAGCCATTTATGCAGTCATATAAACTAAATAAGAATCATCAAAATTGACTAAAGATCATCTAAAAATCACTCAAATTGATTAGTTAATCATTGGAGCTTATTTGGCATTAATATTTAGGCACCTTGTTGGTGTTCTGGCTGTGGCTACTGAGAACTGCCTTTTTATTCCATTTTCTTCACAAAAATGCTGAAATGTTTTGGAGGTAAATTTGTTGTCATTATCAAATCTCAAACATTTAATCTTTAAACTAGTTTCATTCTCAACCATTTCCTTGTAGATCTTGAAACATTCAAATGCCCCTGACTTTTTCTTCAAAAAACATCATGTGATGTGTTCTTTTGTCTTGAATTCAACTTTTGTCTGCTTGCCATGCCGACAGTGTTCACATACAATGTTGGTTGGTTTTCAAATCAATCGCATCTCTCTCACAGCTTCCTTTTTGTTAATTCTAACAAGATTGTCAAAGTTTATATGTCTCATTCGTCTACACCATAGCCAACTCTCATCTTCCTTTGCTAAGAAACATCCTTTAACGACCTCATCCAAGGTGCATATGTCATTCGGAGCTCTACTTGCAGTAGCCACAAGTTGACCAGATTTTTCTTTTCTTCTTTCACATTTCTTTAAGTCAAATAACATTGTGCGTCCTTGATCACATTTGACCTACACTTAGCAAACTGTGATAAATATTTTCAACAAGAAGCACATCTTTTGCTATAGCATCCTCGCTTCCAAGCTTGACAGTACCTATTCCTATGAAATTTGAAGATTCGTCATTTCCAAAGGATATTGTTCCATCTTTTCCTTCCTTTAAAGATATAAATTTATTCCTACCTTCAGTCATATGTGTAGAACAACCGCTATCGACATACCAAACATTCTTTTTTACTTTGAGCCTTTAATGCAAGGGCGTACCTTTCAGTTTTCTTCTTCCATATTGTTCATTCTAATTCTATTGTGATTCCGTTGAGGGAAGCATAAACATGCAATCCTTAGCCAAATGTCCAAAGTTGTTGCATTTATAGCATTCTACTTCATTTCTTAACCTGTCAAATCTGTTATAATTTTGCCTAAAGTTTGTTTGCGGATTTTTGGAGTAGATATTCCTAAGAGATCTTCCAAAGTTGCCTTCATAAGTACGACAATCTATAGCTTTATGCCCAAACTTTCTACATGAATAAAAAAACCATAAAAGGTGGGTTGATACCTAGGAGGAAACCTTCTTCGTGGAATCGTTTTCCAAGAGCTTTCTTGTCTATCTTGAACCTTTGGTTTGGCTGGGAAACATCCTTGTTTGGTAGATCCTTCAACATAGGTTTTCTGTGCATTTTCATTTTCGTAGTTTGAACCCTTTTCAATTATTTCTTTATAGGCTAGACCAATCTTGTCATTGTATGACCTTTGGTTGTTGATGAGCTCATCCAAAGTTTTAGAACTGTTACCAAACTTTTGCAGAACATTTCCCCATTTTACTTCCTTTCGAAGGGATACTATTTGGTCTTCTAGTTCTTCCCTTGCCTCGTTGCTTTCTTTTAATCATCCCTGAGAGATTCTTCAATTCTTTTGGCTTCTTCTAACTATACCTTGAGGTTGATGATTTCTTCTTCATTCCTTTTTTGAGATTCTTTACCTCCTTCAATTCGGTTTCTAGAGAATTAACACTTTTCCTTTCTTCTTTGAGTTCTTTTATAATTCTGACAACTTTGTTTTGAAATTCAATTTCAGTCATTTCTTCTTCTTCATCTTCTTCTTTGTTAGATGCTTCCACCTTGCAATGCTTAGCCATAAATAAAACTCTTTCTTTGTTTTCTTCATCATTGTCACTTTCTTCTTCAGATGAGAGACTATCTTCCTTAGAGAGGAAGTTTTTCTTAAACCCTTTCTACTTACCTTGGTTGTTGAAATTTCTTTCACCTTTCTCCTTCTACAAATGTTTTATTCTTATGAGGACACTTAGCAGCAAATGACCTACCTCACCACAGTCAAAACATATTAATGGAAGTTTGTCTTTATACTTACATGTTCCTCTTTTCATCTTCCTTCTAATGTACGCAAATTCTTCATCTAAAAGTCCTACTTCTTCTTCTTCCTCTTTGCAACAACTAGATCTAGGTTTGGATGCCTGTTTGTGCTTCCTGGTTTTCTTGGATGTTGTGAATGCAGTTTCTATATTAGATGAGATATCTTCTTCTTCAATCCTCATTTCATAAGTTGTAAGTATACCATGTAGTTCATCCATACTCAAGTTGCCTAAATTTGATCTATCTTCTAATATCGAAACCTTTAGGATTAAATCTTGATGGAAGAGTTTTGTGGACTTTCCAAACAATGACCTTCTTATCAACTACTTCTCCTAATCCGTCCAAGGCTTTTGTTATTTCATCTACACGTTGAAAGTAAGTTGCGATGTTCTCATCTTCTTTCTTTAGTTGTTCAAATTGAGCTCTGTAAATTTGAAGTTTTGCTTCCCTGACCTTCGAGTCTCTTGCATATATATTTTGAAGCTTGTCCCATACCTCTTTAGTTGTTTTACAACCCAATACCTTAACATAGATAGATTGAGTAAGTCCACTTATAATAAGATCCTTTGCTTTAGCATCACCTACGATATTTTTCTTACCTTGCTCATCTTTTGTTGTTGTGTAACCCTGCTCAACAATTTCCCAAACTTCATATCCTTGCACAAGTAAATGAACTTGCATCCTTCTGCTCCAAAGTGCATAGTTATCTCCATTAAATAGAGGAACGCTATTCATGGTGTACTCCATGATCTCCTTCCAGTTGTTACACTGCTACTGAAGGAACCAAGCTTTGATCCCAATCGTTGGAAATACTTAAATGGGCGGTGAATTAGTATTTCTTAGCAATTAGCAATTTATTAATCTTTTTCAGAGCATTAGTCAATCTTCAATTATTATTATTATTGTTCAGTAAGAGCAATAAACAACAATCAAAATAGAAAGAGTAGGCACAAGATTTTTAGGTGGAAAGTTCCCTACGGGTCAAAAACCACCGAATGATTTTCTAATAATTTCTTTAATCTTTAGCCCCAACTGAAAAGAAAGTTACAACTTCCTAGAACTCTAGAAAAATATTCTTCTCCAGCTCCCACTGGAAGGACGCCCCAACGCCCTAGTTTTATCAACAATCAGCCGAAAGGATGCCCCAACACCCAAGTGAGCCACAACTCACCCTAACCACCACCCTACCACCCTAAAGTGTTTACAAGCCCCAACCTAAACATGACTTCATTCACCAACCTAGCACCACCCTACCACCCTATTAAGACAAAAATTAAATACAAAAGTGTGTACTCCCGTACCAGGGACAATGATCCACGTTACAAAGATA
This sequence comes from Pinus taeda, assembly GCA_000404065.3. Lineage (NCBI taxonomy): Eukaryota > Viridiplantae > Streptophyta > Pinopsida > Pinales > Pinaceae > Pinus > Pinus taeda. The sequence continues at coordinate 93,354 of APFE030093783.1, read as the reverse complement.
TTACAATGATTTCCTTTGACTAACTGACACAGTAGGACCTAAACCCTTGTCCCGACAAACTAAGAACCCTTGTCACAACAACAAACCAAAGCCCTTTTCCCAAAACAAATTTGCCTTCTTCACCTCTAGGCAATGACACAAACTTTTTACAATTATAATGATATACATTGTTTGACTTCAGTTGATAAAAAGGGACTCTAGAACAAACTCTTTACAATGATTACAAGACTTGACAACTACTATTCAAACTATCCTTTATGTTGATTATGAAACTTGTTGTAGAGGGTGGACTATACTGCTTGCTTATTCTTGATGTTGCTTATTTAGTAGTCGGGGCATTCATTGAACCTTGATATTCTGCTTTTACTACTTCAGAGTTCTTCCCTTAAAGATCTGCAATTCTGGTGTTGAGCCAAGAGAATTTGTAGACATACTGTACCCGTGAGAGAATATGTCTAACAAACCTAATTCCCAAAAGGAAACAATAAATAAACCCAAACCAAGAGTTCTTACCTTTACCTGCAAAATAGAGTTGTCAAATAGATCCTATAGACATATGTTAGTGCAAGAGTCATATGATTTTGAATGACAATGCAATAGACTTAAAGGTTAAATCTAATCAAGAACTACCTTAAGAATTCTGGACCTTCTGCTGCCCTAGATGACTAGCTAACTATTGTTCTTGTAGTTAGTAAAATAATTACTCAAAACCCCTGCAACGAAAGGAATACGACCAAACAATTGGACTGCACAAAAACTTAAGTCTACAGCAATATCAAAACGGCTTACCTCAGAGTCGAATATGAATCAAACATACCTCATGTAATTTGTTTGTGGACACTTTAGCATGTGCTAAATTCCAAACAATAATGTGAATTTTCCCTAGATAATTCGCTCCTTTTCCAAGAATTGAAACAAGGGACCTTGACTGCAGCACTGTAGATGAGTTTTGTGCTAATTAAGAGATCTGATGCACATGTTGTCCTGTTGTATGCCTTAGGTATGAGCAATGTTTTAAAACTCCAACTCTGACTCTGACTCGACTAAGGGTTGACTCGGACTCAGTCGGCTCGATTCAATGACTCGGTTGTTGTAAAAACATAATTTTAAATATTTTCATTCATGTTTCCAAACACACATCATTAGAATATAGATAGAAGACAACATATGACCAAAGTAGGCTCATGAATATATCCATTATATCAAAATGGCACCCAGTGCATTGTCCAATACATACATGATGATGATATAGAAATCAAAACAAAAACGCATAACCAAGGAGGCTAGAAATGGTGTTATCCTCCAAAATAGATTGTAAGTCATCAAGGAACTAATACAAGGGTCCAAGAGTGTTCCTCACTCCAAGAAAGTCCCAAAGTGCATGTGTACATCTTCAAAAGGTGCATCCTCCACCATGATGTCATCTAGGAGAGACCCTATGTCACCCTCTCCAAGCATGTGAGTGACATGGCACCCCTAAGCGTAAGCATTGGCATCAAAGAGGGATGTGCTAGCCCTCCTAAGTCATATCAATGATAACCATCCTCATCTGTGCTTTGGAAGAAGGCACCATACACCAAAATAAGGTCAAGGCCAGCCAGGGGGCATCTTCAGTCCATTTGGGCATATCATCAAATAGTCCAGCGTCCAAGCTTTTAAATTTAGTGTTTTAGCATTTGGAGGCTCATCAAGGGGTGTAGCGTCATGTGGAATCAGCTCAAGGCTCAATGCTCATATTTGGAGGGCCAAGGTTGGGGCCACAAAGTTAGGTTTGCTTTAAGAAAGGGGCAAAGAACCTATTGGAAGGTTTTGAAGAAGAATGAAGGTATCCCTTAAGGAATCTCTACTACATATGTGATACCACCTAAACAAACCTCTCAAGATCAAGCGAGATAAACTTATGTAGGGACAAAAAACCATTAAAGTATCATCATGAACACCTTGGAGTCCCCCAAAAGCAAAAAAATAAAAATAAAAATCGTTGATTTTAATTCACGGGCCACTGTCATCCAACCCGGCCGAGTAGGCTTAGACTCAGCCGAGCCACGGCCAGCCAAACCGATTCACTGGCCGAGTTGACCCAGGGAGGCCTTGACTCGGACCAACTCGGCTGAATCGATTGCGAGCTAGCCGAATCTTAAAACACTAGGTATGAGTGCCCTAGAGGGTCGTTAACTGCTTTCCTTTTGTGCTGCCCACTGCAATGAAATATTTGTGCAAAAAAAAGACTTCAATATACCTAACACTAAGCCCTAACTTGACTAGTGTTATGCCCAATCCTTCACTTTCCTGAAACAAGGATGATCTGCTTCAAACAATGCAAAAATGTGCCCAGCAAAGACCTAATACTTGCCTTGAGACATCGTTCCAAAGACCTATAGTGAACAAGCCACAGAGATAATCTTAAAACATAATTCGAAGCCCTATTTTGGATATTTGTGTTATTAGTTCTAGGGAAGCCAAAAGATTTCAGAGCTAGTCCTTTAAGAATATTCGTTCAAGTCAACTTAGGAAGGAGATAAGTACTCCTTATATAGACTATGGAAGGGCTTTCTTAATGGTGACCATTGTAAGTTTCTTAAGGCCTTGAATCAATTAAAAAATTAAATAATAAATACCTACCATACTAAGGAAAGAGAGACATTGACCATGAGGGAATTAATAAGGTTCTTAAAATGTTTTGTTATTTCAAGATCATAAATTAATACCCTTCCTAAAATTATGTTATGTCAAAAATCAACAAGCACATTTTAGTAATTAAATAGTAATGACTAACGCTTAAGAGACTTATTTAATATTTGAAATCAATGATTGGCTTGGTGCATATGGTCCCACCCGAGTGTGAAGTCAATGATTGGTTTACTACCTTTGGATCTTGAAGTGGTTCAACTTATACATGGTGAGATTACAGTGAATAAGGCGTCATGTCTCTACCCCCTGGGGTTTTAGCCCACAAAACTAGATCTTCAACCTCAACATTAATTTTCTCTCAAACCAAGAGGAACCACGAGGCGTACCATATATCAACAGAAACATCTCGTCGAGGAGGATCTTGCCACAAGATTCCATGAATTGCCATGTCAAATTTGCCATGGAAGATCAGGGTAGCTCCTAGTGTTACTTAGGTTGACATAGATGACAATCACCTATCAACAATCTCCACCTTTGGCATTGATGACAACACAAGTATTCCCCCTGCGATCATAACTCCCCCTGACACCATGTTTTCAACCTTCCTAATGCTTTCTCTCCCCCTTTGACATCAATGGCAAAGGGTAACTCCCCCCCAACACCCTGCATCTCCTGCGGACCTATAATCTACCGCAACTCCCCCTATCTACTTGGCTAGAGAAAAGAATAGTCTAATGGGAACTTGGGAGAATCCCAAGCTTTTGGGGAAGATACTCAAATGCCTCATGAGGTAAAGGTTTGGTAAAGATGTCAGCGATTTGTTCTTTCGTCCCAATGTATTCAACCTTAATGTTTTTCTCGGCAACCTATTCTCTAACAAAATGGTACTTGATCGAAATGTGTTTTTCTTTTGCATGCATCACAGGATTCTTGTAGATACTGATGGCCCTGGTGTTATCATAGAATATTTGAATGGGCTCATCAAAGTTCACTTGAAGATCGTGCAAGGTTTGTTTCATCCAAAGGACTTGGGTACAAGAAGTTGTTGTTGTTATGTATTCTGCTTCCGTTGTGGATAATGAGATTGAAGATTGCTTCTCGCTCAACCACAAAACAAGAAAACACCCTAGATAGAAGGTTGCTCCACTAGTGCTCTTACGATCATCAACACTTCCTGCCCAATCTGCATCGGTATAAGCATAGGCATTCATCATTAGTGAATATTCCTAACCCCGAGGTCATCCTTCATAGGTCTTTCTTGGGGAGCCTTTCAGCTTTTATTTAAGCATTTGAACCATTAATTGAGCTTATCCTTTGAATGGCCCTTGGAAATCACATTATACCTTGCAATTGATCCTATCATTCAAGTGATTTCCTCCATATCGAGACTTCTCCCATCAGTGAAAGTCCATAAAGAGTAGGTGACATTGGCTGAGGTGACAGCGGGGCCTTGTCCCATTGTTTAAATTTGGGCTAATAGTTGCCCCTTTGGAACCCTTGCTAGATTGACAGGTAATAAGGCCTTAGCCTCCTTCCCCATTCGTTCTTTCTACAACCTTGTTTATGATTAGTTTCAAAACAATTGAGGAGAAGGCTTTCATCTAGATTAGGCATCTTAGTTAAAATCATCCAAGTTCTTGCATCTCACCTAGCTTAATCTTGCATTCATTCTAACTTCCTCTCATTGGGCATAGTGTTAACTGTCAGCGTTTAATCTTTTCTTGCAAATCACCGCTCTAGTACATGTCACTTAATTCCCTTGCTCGTTTTCCTTGTGATATCATCATATTTTATTTCAGCATCTCTTAAGAATAAAGTGCAAGTTTCTTTCATTTTGCAAATTATATTATTCTGCTCATATTTTCAATATTGTATCATCTTGTACTAACATTCTCTCTTGCAACATTGTTGTTATTGTAACTTGAGATATCTATCTATTTGCAAGTATCTTAATTTACATTGGGTTTGTTATTAGGCATTGGTCTATCATCTTTACATCTCATGTTTGCTTTGCCCTTAGATCTCTTAGACTTGGTTATTCAACAAGTTTTCCTTCACTATTCATCCTTTAGGGTCTACCCCCCTTAGCTTGCCTAGGAGAGAACTTAAACGGAGTGAGTAGGGAATAGGTGACAGCCCTACTCTCAAGGTTGCGCCTCTAAAATTACACTTGGTGGGATTGGAATTTTGTCCACATTGAGGTGTACATTTTAGGCAACAGCAAGACTATTCTTTATTCCTCTTGCACGAATATTTGAATACTTTTTTTACTAACTTCTTGGATAAGGAAAGTTGATCCTTCTTAAAAAAGACATGATGTGGAGCATTGCAGGAAGAGTTAGCACTCAAAGGGAGTTGAGAGCCTCCTACAATCTATATTAAAGATAAGTACTTTCAATAATTACGTCATTTATTTGTGTCACTGTTCTTATCAAATTTATTCTTTTTTATTCTTCCTGCATCAATATTTTATTTGTTTCAATAACTTCTAGAGATGAGGATGTGATCCATCTTGAGGAATATCAAGATGTAGAATAGTGCAAAAAGGATTAGCTCCAAGAGGGAGCTGGTGGAGGAAAATGAGGGAGCCACTCTTTCATTAAGAAAAGAAAGACAGTATTGCCTCATCACCAAGTACACATGGATTATGTTTATTTACTTTGCTATTATTGCTCTTGCTCTTGTACTGGGGTAAGAGGCACATTGGAAGATTGTGAGGACCATGTCTTTTGTATCAAGATTGAGGAAGATATAGAGCCATCCAATGACTTGAGTGACACATGAAGTAGACAAGAACTCAGACCTTGAAGGAACGATCCTAGGTTAATATCTATATTCGAAAAAGCTTCCTATTCAAAGGGAGTAGATTGCCAGGTTGCATGCAATAGTTTGATAAGAGCTATATGCCCATCATGTAAGGACCATTCTAGATTACAAGATACAATAATATCAAATGCTTCTGCGATATTAAATTCATCAGTAATAAGGAATATGTACTCAAAAAGAGAGGATTGTAGCTCTTGTTGCTAGATGTACTATTATGAGATGTATGTGAAGATGACTTCTTCTATGATATTTAAGAAAGTAGCATACTTGAGGCCATTTTGAGGCTTTGAGGTACATGAGATAAGATTCATGATCACGGATGGAAGAAGGTCCCAATGGGAATGAAGTTAGTCCTTGAACGTGGCATGCTTGGATTGATGGACACCTGATGTAGTTCTCGACATATCCTCATAGTTGAAGGTATGTCTCTGATATTTCGTTTTATATGGTAACAATTTATTTCTGACAGGATCAAAATCATCTTAGCACTCAGTGTCAAAGGGAGTTGACTCTTGAAACCAAGATCATCCACTTCTTGAGAATAGAAGTGTAACAGAGGGATGAGGAGGACTTCCTTGTCAAGGGAAGTATGATGTCAAAGACTTGGCATGATGATTTACACTAAGTTTTTTGTTGTTTTTCCACGATATTGGAGTCTAGGATGGAATCTTAAATCACTGATGCTACCAATCCAAGTATCACAACAAGTCTACTTTGCAAAGCGGAATAATATACAACAGTAAATCTACTAGTGCACAAAATATACACAAATTTTTACAAAATTACACAACCACACAACTCCGTTATATTAATCAAACTGACAATACAATAGTATAGGGCTCCTGTATAAGGGATAATGGCCCTCATACATCCATTAGTACAAGAATACAAGATACAAGATACGTTGGCGGTCTAGCTGATGTGGCATGAAATCACAACTTCTTTGTCGTATCTTGTACACTATGGGTCCTTCGCTTCCATTCTGCAGCACCTGCCTCTATCAATGCACCAACTCCTTTAGGCCACTAAACTCAATCTCTACAATCTGCCCTCTAACTGATTATAAATCCATCTATAACCAACACATAGGGTCTTCACGCTTACTAGCTGCTCCTTCATCCTTCAAGGCCACAACACTTGAGACTACTGCCCACTGCTACTCCTCAACTCTTTTGGGACTTTTCTTCCTCCTGTATTGCTCCAATGCAGACTAACATAGGGCAAGAGGGTTGCCACCTATCATCATCTAATGTGTCGCTTCTCCAACAATGAACATGGGCTATACAAAACTGCACTTGGTTGGCCAAACCTTGAGCTCCTTCAATTTGCCACTCCTAGCAGCCACCTTAGTCCATCAAGGTGCTACTCTCGGCTACTCTTGGTCCACTCTAACGCTGCCCTCCAACAAACCATGAGTGTCCAATACAAATGTACAGACTAGGACCTCTCTTCCACCAGCATCCAATTCAACACAAATAAATCAACACATCACATAGCTACATTCTCAAGGGCTGGTGTCTTCTTGCTGCAAGCCTGATCTCTGGTTAGGGTTGTTAGCAAAGCTACTACAACACCCTTTTCATGCCTCCTCAAACACTGCGACCTCCCTCCAAACACTTTTGCTCCAACTTGTTGCAGTCCTAGACTTGCCTCTTAATACCAACCACCAAACATGTGCCACAGCCTCCCTGTGCAAGAGAACCAAGGTCTGCAGCCTCCTGCCAGCCTCTCGGCCCCCTGTCCAAGGTGATCTAGGCCTGCTTCCTAACTGTATCAGCCTCCAAAGGATGCGGCCTACTGTTAGGAAGAGAAACCACCCAAAATGTTCCCCAAGACACCATCCAATCCATCCTCAACAAATGCAGCAACCTCTTGTAGCTACTCGGCCCTGTAAGAGACACAAAAAACACATACAAACAGTCCCAAACAAACTCATTTAGCCTCCTTCTCTAACTCGGTTGCCTCAGAGATGTATTCTCTATCAATGGAATGCACTTGGATGATGACAAACGACCTCAGGCTCACACATCACTTGTATTTATATCTTTCTTTGCACAGTGACCTCTTGACAGTGGTTTGACAATTGTTGGACTGTGGTCCACAAGACAGAAAACAGTGATAGTAAAATACCTCAGTAAACATGAGAAGTGACAGTGATATGTGCCTATGTATGCATGACAAAATTATGTGACATTGACCTAATAATGTATGCAGTATGACATGGTGAATTGTGATGATATCACAGTGAGATATATGGCAGTGGTTGAAGTGCAACAGTGGAAGAAGCAGATGCAGCAGCAGATTGAGGTACAGTAGTAAGTGGCAGCAGTTTAATAAGTATAGCAGTGGAAGCAGTGAAAGCAGTGGCAACAGTTACAGTGTGTGTGGTGGCAGCAATACGAGAGGTAACAGTGATAGAAGCAGCGGACAGTAGCAAAAGCAGTAGCAGATGAATGGACAAGTGGTAGTAGAGCAGTGGGCAGCAAAACAAAGATTGCATAGGGAGAGTGACAGCAGCAGTAGGGTACAGCAGTATAGTGGCACGTTGATACAAGTAGGCAGCAGTGGGAACAAGTATAGTGACAGGTACTATGTTACCAGGATTTGGATACAGATACAGATATGGATTTGGATTCGGATCCACCAATATTTTGAAAAGTCAGGATCCGGATACGTGAAGGAAATGGCAAGTACAAATAATATAAATATTTTTTTATAATTTTAAAATAAGAATTATAAATTTTATAATATATAGTTTATATACATTTGTAAAATGTAATACTTATTCAAAATAATTAACATATTCCATTAATAAGCATAGAATTAATATATTATTTATGTATTAAATAATAAGTATTCATACAAATTAAATAGTTTATAATTAACGTAAAACATAATAATAACTATTATAAAATTATTATTATTATAAATTACCTATTATAAAAAAAAAAAAAAAAAAAAAAATATATATATATATATTTTATTATTATAAATTAAATTAAAGAACAAAACTATTGAGATTCGTTTGTAAAGTGAATTGAATTCGAAATTTAATAATATAAAGTATCGGAGACCAAACACTTGGGAGCTGGGAATTTAAGATATTTAATTATCATAAAATAAATTAAAGAACAAAACTATATAGATTCATTTATAAAGTGAATTGGATTAGAAATTTAAAAAGATAAAGTATCAGAGACCAAACACTTGGGAGTTGGGAATTTAAAATCCACATAAGTGTTTTGTGGACAAAATAGATTTATGTGGGACCTGAAGGCTAACAATCGCATGACGCACATATGTTCCGACAGACATTTATCAACATTAAATAATATGTTAAATGCCCATTTGAATAATCGTTTGACACACATATGTTCGGACAGACTTTTTTTACCCAACTGGTTCGACCAACGCACCTTCATTTGCAGAATTGATCAAGCCGCTGCCATAGAACACATGATTTTGTAGGTTTGGATTTACTACGAAAGGTTCATTATTTTTGAAAGCGACTCTTAAAGTGCATAGTGTGGATCCCAATGGATCAGTGGATCCGGATCCGGATCCGATCTGGGGATCTGCGGATCCAACTACCTAGCCCCACGGATCCGGTAACATAGTGCAGGTATAACTAAAATCAACCAAGATCTTGCATCACACCTAGTCTAGTTTTGCATTTCATCTATCTGAATTTTTCTCTTCTTGCAGCATTGTTATTATTGTGACTTGAGACATCCATTTGCAAGTTTCTTAATTCTCATTGAGCATTGTTAAGGCACTGGTCTATCATATTTATCTTGTAGCTGCCTCATTGATCCTAATTGAATCCATCTTAAAGCACATTGCCCATAAATATTCACACTTGCTCTAATCATAATCAAGTTGCATTAACAGCAATTGCCTTGCCCTTAGATCTCCTAGACTTCTTGTTTCAACAAGTTTTCCTCCATCATTCATCCTTAGGGACAACCCCCCTCCATCATTCATCCTTAGGGACTACCCCCCTTGACATAGCTAGGAGAGAGTCTAGACTCTAAACAGAGTGAGTAGGGATCAGAGTGACAGCCCCTACTCTGAGCATTGTGCCTTAGGTGTACACTAAAGCACTAAGATATTCATCTTATTACCATGTTTATATCATGAGATCAATATCATGTTGAGCTACATACCTATGCAATATGTAGTCATTACGGTACGGAGCCAACCCTTATAGTAAGAGCTCTACTGGGAGGTTTGCAAGTGAGCCATATAACCTTGTCTAAAGATGAGCAATGCTTTACTATGTAAATATTGTGTGACCAAACCATCATACTGTAATTGAACACGATTCACATTAACTGTCATATCTATCACTTTCTATTTTGTCCTTGTGCTTAAATTGGGGAGAACCAACACATTACTTGCATATAGATTTACATGTCATCAATGTACTAATTCAGTCTTGATTCTTGAAGCCAGACTTCCTTGTTTCCTTGCAGATTTTCCATTCTTGATCCTGCAAATTTTACTCTAAGACATGATGCTCATTATAAGAATAATTGCATGAGGAAGACTAAAGCAGAGACAAGCATGCATGAAATGGATGATTAAAGTTCCTGCTTGGCACTCAGCACAGAATATAATACAAAACCATATATTTAAAAGCAAGTAGTAATATGTCAATCAATATTTCTCTTGAGATGGCATTGAATCCAAAGGAAATGTGGGTACAAATTAAAGTTAAATAGTGTATGATTAAGCAGCATGCATTTTCATCAAGGGAAAATGGGAGCGATGAGAAAACCTGGCCATAAAAACTACAGGAAGAACTATTGTGTGATATCCTTTCACAATATCAGCAGCCTGTTGGGAAAACGTCTTAAGTAGTATAGCACTTGCCACCTGAGTTTCCTTGTCACCAACCGAAGTGTACAATGCAATAGAATCCTCAATCATCTTCTGTGCCTGAGCAGACCCGGCATATTTCAGCAAACCTCCACAAGCTGCTGCAAATGCTTTCTTTGATGCTGAACTTTTCTCTCTCTCAACAGCTGGAAACAAAACTTTGACTAGGGAATTTATATATGGCTTTATATCTGAACCTACATTTTGAACAAGAAAACTAATAAACCTTGCAACACCAACCCTGCAATAAAAAAGGATATTAGAATTAAATGGATTTTCAGCAAGTGAGAAAATAAAATGCTGTACAAAATGCAAGAACTTGAGATACTAGAAATATGTATAGAAAAGGAAAAAAATAGCAGTGTGCTTCACAGAGATGTAAGCAGCAGCACATGTACACATATCAATAAGTAACACACTAATTCACGTTATAAAAATAAGCCAATGATTTGAATATTTTAGGTTAATTTGTGCACTTCCACTCCTAGCCGTGAATGCATATTAATCAGTATTAGACTCTTATATATCAACCAATGCTCAGAAAAATTCCTGCCTTTTCTTCAAAGTTTCAACTTGTCGAAATTTGGTACCGGAGGATAGGTGGTTCCCTAAGGCTTTGATCTTTGGCCCAGGGAAATGTGTCCAAAAGAATTTAATTTTTCTCCTAAAGTGACTTTATAATTTTTATAAAGTCAAATCTAATTTAAAAGCGACTTTAAGTGATAAAGTCACTAAATTCTAATTTTAAAGTGACTTTAATAAAGTCAATGTAAAATTAGAAAGGAAAAGTGACTTTGGAAATAAATGACTAAGTGGGTCTTTATTAAAGTGGGGTGAATTAAAAAATAAAAAGTAAGATTTAAATGAGCATTTAATCTCAGCCCTAGATCTCAATCTATTTCAACCATTGGATTTACAGATTCCCCGAAAGTCACTTAGGGTTAGATTAAAGGAGAGAAAGGAAGAAAAGGTCATTCATTCTTTCATGAGCAGATTGAGAGAAGGAGAGCAAGAGAGCAAGGGAAATTTCTAGACAGGGAGGAGAAGGATGCAGCAGCTTGGCACACATTCCAAGGCAGCGTTTCAGCAAGTTCGTATAGCTGAGTTAGAACACAGTGAAAGACAGATATTGGGCACGATTTTCTAGAAAGTCCGTACAGCAGTTTTGGTTCAGATTCCAAAGAGGCCGTACAGCAAGTGCACAGAAATCGATCAGCAGAAATCCGTACAGCAAGTGGCTGTACCTTGGCACGCATTTCTAAGCAGAAATCCATACAGTTGTACCACTGTTTTTCTGCACAAAAATCGAAGAAAATCGTACAGCAACGTTTATGGCAGCTTGCACGCTTTTCTAGGCAATCCGTACAGCAACATTTAAGGCTGAAATTTGCGCAAACAAATCAAGGAGGCCATACAGAATTTATTGTTGTTCTGTTTTGCTGCTTGCAAGTTTTTCCAGTTGGCTGTGAGGCACGGAAAATGAGATAAGTTGTAAAAGTTTGCTGGCTGATTTTTTGCTAAATATTTCTCTCACTGTAAAAAGCATTTCCCAGAAATAAGAAGGAGCTTTCGAACTAGTTTTCCCCAAGAGTTGTAAGGTCTTTTTCCAGGGTCACCTTGACCAAAAATCACTGTGTTTAATTGTGTTGAATGGCTGTTTGTATGTGCTAATATTTATTTCTGCATTTTCCTGCATTTTGTAATATTTCCAGAATTTGTGTTTTTCAGCAAAATTTATTTTCTAGTTGTTGAATGTATGGATATGAGAAACGGCATTAAATTATTTTGGAAAAATAAGGTGAAACTGAAAACCGGGGTGGAAAATGAGAAATTTTTACATGGTATCAAAGCTTGAGTGCTGAAGTGAAGTTTGGGACAGCAAGGAGGAAAATTACAGCCTGCTGATTTTTCACTCAAAAAATTCTAGCAAACTGATTTTTCACAAACAACAATTTTATCTTTACTATAGAAGTGCTATTTTTCAATTTTAGGACAGCAGGATGTCATTGGGATTGAGGGTTGAGGATAGGTTGGATGGGCATAACAATTACAACGTTTGGAAGGAGAAAATGCAGAGTATCTTTGAGGAGGCAGAAGTCTGGGACATTATGGTGCATACCACATAGAACCCTGTTGTTGTGCCTACTGATGCTACTCAATTGGCTGATTATAATAAAAAGAACAACAAGGGTAAAAGACTGATTCTAGACGGAGTCAAAGACCATTGCATTCCTCATGTGAGAGGAAAGAGAAATGCCCATGAGATGTGGACAGCATTGTCCAATCTCTACAAGAGTACTAATGAGAACCGGAAAATGGTCCTGAAGGAGAAGCTGAAGACCATTAAAATGGTAATGATAGCGCAGATGGATATCTCACAAAGATTACTAATGTGAGAGATGAGTTGGCAGCAGTTGGAGAGGTCATTCCACCCACTGAGTTGGTGCGGATTGCAGTGAATGGCCGCCCCCATTCATGGATGAACTTTGTTGATGGGGTTTATGCACGTGACACCCTTCCCACATGGGAGAGGTTTTGGGATGATTGCATTCAGACAGAGATCAAGAAAGGTCATCTTGGGGCAACCAAGCTAGTTGAGTAGGATGAGGATGTAGCACTGTTGGCAGGAAGCAAGAAAGGCAAAGGGAAGAAGCAGGCTTCCACAAGCAATGGTGGGGGCAAAGGCAAAGGTAAAGGTAAACAGGGTAACGCACAGAAGGACTATTCCAAGGTGAAGTGTTGGAATTGTCAAAAGATGGGACACTATGCAGTTGTGTGTCCGGAGAAGAAGAAGAAGAAGAAGAAGGGGAAGAACCAAAGTGTGGCAGCTTCAGCAGAGGTTGAAGACTTTACAAATCGTTTTGACCAGGAGTTTGGGTTCACTGCGTGTGAGTCCTCTAGTGCAGGATCACCTGCCACACAAGTTTAGAGGGAGCATGCTTTTCCCTCGATTAGCGGAGCATCTTCGGGTATCTGGTATGTGGACAGTGGGGCTTCACGTCATATGACAGGAGTCCGTGAGTACTTCTCAGAGCTTTCAGAGAGTGGCACTGATATGGAGGTAGTACTCAGTGATGATAGAGTTGTTAGAGCAGTCGGTGTGGGGACGCTGACATTTCAGAGGGAATCCAAACCTCCCTTGAAGGTGTCAGATGTTCTTTATGTGCCAGGAATGAGGAAGAACCTCATATCCGTCTCAGCTTTGAAGGACAAAGGATATGAGGTACTGTTTAGAGGAGGACAGGTGTTCATGTATCCCAGGGGCACTCCAGTTGATTCAGCGAGAGTGATAGGTGTACGCCATGCAAAGGTGTACAAGTTTGCATTCTAGCCCCTTTTGGCATTGAGCAGTAGTACCGACAGCAGAGCTAGCAGTTCTGAGCTGTGTGAGATTTGGCACCGCAGGATGGGGCATATGTATCATCGAGCCTTGAGGACCTTGCGGGAGATCACTACAAGTGTGCCAGATTTCAGTACTAATCACTTTGATACTTGCAGAGGATGTGCGATGGGCAAGTTTGCCAAATCCCCTTTTCCCAGCAGTGACAGCAGAGCGACTGGGATACTTGATTCGATTCATTCAGATGTGAGCGATCGGATGTCTCATGTTTCCTTGAGTGGATATGAGTACTATGTTTTATTAATTAATGATCACTCCAGGAGGACCTGGATTTATTTCTTGATGACCAAGACTGAGGTCTTCAAGCGGTTTCAGGAGTTTAGAGCTCTTGTGGAGACACAGACAGGTCGAAAGATCAAGTCCCTGAAGTCGAACAATGGGGGAGAGTACACCCTTGGAGAGTTCGTTGACTATTGTGCGGAGGCAGGCATAAGGAGGGAGTTCACTGTTCCTTACAACCCCTAGCAGAACGGGGTTGCGGAGAGGAAGAACAGATCCATCGGAGGGGCTGCCAAAGCCATGTTACATGATCAGGGGTTGCCATTGTTCTTGTGGGCAGAGGCCTGCAACACAGCTGTTTATTTGCAGAACAAGAGTCCGCATCGTGCCTTGGGGCACATGACTCTGGAGGAGGCTTTTTCTGGGAAGAAGCCTGATATTGGTCATCTTAGTATCTTTGGGTGCATTACATACTCCTACATACCCAAGGAGAAGAGGACCAAACTAGAGCCCACCACAGAGAAGGGTATCTTTGTGGGCTACAGTGAGACCTTAAAGGCCTTTCGGATTTACATTCCTGCACAGAGGAAAGTTGTTGTCAGGCGGGATGTGAAGTTCGAGGAGGACAGGGCCTTTAGGAGGTCACGGGAGTTAGAGTATCTGGATCAGCCAGACCCTCAGCAGCAGTTGAGTCAGACGCAGGGATCTAGTGGGCAGGGATCAAGAGGATCCGGAGGTACATCTATGACGATGCCAGTCCGTCAGTGAGCAGTGGCTCGACGAGCCAGAGGGGTGGTGCTCCGAGCAGCATGCAGAGCAGTCCACAGAGCAGTCCACTAGGGAGTCCACTAATGGACAGTTCACACGGTACCTCAGCTTCTACAGGTTCAGCTGCAGGCAAGAGGACAGCAGACAGGCAGTCAGGAGTTCAGACTCCTGTTGGTGATGAGGAGGAGGAGTTTCATTCTCCAATGGGAGAAGTATGCTCAGGGAAGAGGAAGCCCAAGTGGCTTCAAGACACCTTGAGTGATGCCACATCTGTTGCTGAGCCTGAGAGGCCGGTCAAAGAGAGTAGACCACCTGAGAGGTTTTGTAGCTATATGGCAATGGCTACCAGCATCCTTGACTCTGAGCCTTCTAGCTATGAGGAGACAGCTAGCCAACAGGTCTGGAGAGAGGCCATGCAGGAGGAGTATTCGTGCTGAGGCATGAGGGCAAATCCGTGGTTACTTCCAGATGGCTTTACAAGGTAAAGCATGCTGCAGATGGCAGCATTCAGAAACTCAAAGCGAGGTTTGTGGCTAGAGGGTTCTCCCAGGTAGAGGGAGTTGATTATGAGGAGACCTTCACTCCCGTGGCTCGATATACCTCAATCCGCTCCATTATATCGATAGCAGCAGAGATGGGTTGGAAGATCCACCAGATGGATGTGAAGACTGCATTTCTCAATGGCTTCATACAGGAGGAGGTGTACATTGAGCAGCCACAGGGCTTTGAGGTGCATGGGAAGGAGTCCCATGTGTGCAGACAGAAGAAGGACCTTTATGGCCTGAAGCAAACTCCCAGAGCTTGGTACTCCAGGATAGATACATACTTGCAGGGGATGGGTTTCACAAAGAGTGAGGCAGATCCAAACCTTTACTATATTGTGATAGGTGAGGAGCCTCTCATTCTGGTGTTATATGTGGATGACTTGATCATTACAGGTGCAGAGAGACTCATAGAGCACTACAAGAGAGATCTTGCGGTGGAGTTTGAGATGAAAGGCATCGGCTTGATGCATTACTCTTTGGGTTTGGAGGTGTGGCAGGAGGAGGGGCATTTCTTCCTGGGGCAGGGGAAGTATATTGTGGACATCCTTGGCAGATTCCACATGGAGGATTGTAAACGCATGTCGACACCGATATGATCACCAACTGGAAGAAGCTTCATGCTTCGGATTCCGAGTTGGTGGATCCCACATTGTACAGGCCGTTGATTGGTTCCTTGATGTATTTGGTCAACACTAGACCAGATATTTGTTTTGCCGTCAACACAATGAGTCAGTTTATGTGTGAGCCTAGGAAGGTTCACTGGGTGGCTGCAAAACACATTTTGCAGTACTTGCGGGGGACAGTGGATTATGGTCTGGACTACAGGTAGGGGGATGGAGTGAGATTGGCAAGTTATACTGATTTTGATTGGGCAGGTTGTGCTTCTGATAGGAAGAGCACTTCAGGGTGTTGTTTTGGGTTGGGTTCGGCAATAGTGTCATGGTTCAGCCGAAAGCAGCAGTCAGTAGCATTGAGTTCAGCGGAAGCAGAGTATATGGCAGTCAGTCTAGCTAGTTGTGAGGCCATCTGGCTTCGCAAGATGTTGTTTGGCTTATTTGGTCAGCCGTTGAAACCTTCAGTGATTTACTGTGATAATCAGAGTTGCATTAAACTCACAGAGAATCCAGTATTTCATGACAGGTCAAAGCATATCGGGATCAAATATCACTTCATCAGAGATATGTTCAGAAGGGATTCAGAAGGGAGCTGTGAAGCTTGAATATATTCCCACTGATGAGCAAGTTGCAGATATTCTTACCAAAGCCTTACCACGGGGCAAGCATGTTTACTTCAGAGACAAGATGGGTGTGGTGAGGAACACCTTCCTTGGTAAGAGGGAGTGTTGAAATTTGGTACCGGAGGACAGGTGGTTCCCTTAGGCTTTGATCTTTGGCCTAGGGAAAAGTGTCCAAAAGATTTTAATTTTTCTCCTAAAGTGACTTTATAATTTTTATAAAGTTAAATCTAATTTAAAAGTGACTTTAAGTGATAAAGTTACTAAGTCTAATTTAAAGTGACTTTTATAAAGTTAATGTAAAATTAGAAAGGAAAAGTGACTTTGGAAATAAATGACTAAGTGGGTCTTTATTAAAGTGGGGTGAATTAAAAATTAGAAAGTGAGATTTAAAAGTGCATTTAATCTCAGCCATTGATCTAAATCTATTTCAGCCATTGGATTTAGAGATCACCCAAAAGTCACTTTGGATCACCCAAAAGTCACTTGGAGTTATATTAAAGGAGGAAAAGGAGGAAAAGATCATTCATTCTTTCATGAGAAGATT